>JAWQEG010002261.1:0-147500 GCA_033782935.1 Petrolisthes cinctipes
CTCCCTCTCTTTTTTATTTCATTTTCTCCCTCCTTTCGTTTCTCTCTCTCCTTCTCTCTCTCTCTTTTTTATTTCATTTTCTCTCCCTCTCTTTAGTTATTCATTTTATATTTCTCTCTCCCTCTCTTTCTTTTTTATTTCATTTTCTCACTTTTTTCTTTCTCCTTTTGTTTTTTTATTTTCATTTTGTTTTCACTTCCTTCCTTCTTTTCTCCCTCGTTTTATAATTAATTTTCTCTCACTTTCTTTATTTCTACCCTCTTTAGTAGTTATCCTATATTTATCCCTTCGTTTCTCTCTCTTTCTCTGTTTTAATTTCACTTTCCCTCACTTCCCTTTTTATTCTTTCGTGTCTCTCTTTCTCTACATTTCTCCTCCCTTCGTTTTATCAATATTTTTCTGTCTCATTTATTTTTTTTTTTATCACCTTCCTTTACTTCCATATTTATTCTCTTCTTATATTTTCCATTATTTTTCTCTCTTCTTTCATCATTATTCCTCCATTTATTCCCTCCTTGTTTACTCTCCCTTAATTTATCATCCATTTCCTCTCCTCCTTCATTCTTTATAACTATTTTTGGTAAATTTACAGAAGAACTGGGTTCACTATATTGTATATTTTAGTATCATTACCCACTATTATGGACCATTCTAAGACACTTTTCATCTATGGTGTTTCTCTCGGAAATGCCCGTTTTCGAGATATGCCCCGTTTTACAAACATAATTGGAAATTAGTCTGACCTTACCTGACCTGACCTAACCTAACCTAGACCACAGCAGACTACCGGGACCTAACCTGGGCAAACTACCGGGACCTAACCTGGGTAAACTACCGGGATATAACCAGTGTAAACTATCATAAAGTAACTGGGGCAAATTTCCGGGACCTAGCCAGATGTGGGTAACACTGCGCGATCCTAGCCAAAAAACCCAGTTATTCTGTAATAATACCCTATTTTTTTTCATCATTTTAAGTTGGGGTAATAAATTGATACACTTATTTTTTTTTTTTTTGTAATATTGGAGCACCTTGATTCCTCCAAAGTATGCAGGAAACAAGATCATTGTAACCAACGTAATGGTGGTATCTTGTTGCTTGGAATAGTTTGGAGGAATCGGTCACTCCAGCTTTACCAACGCTGTATTATTATTATTATTATTATTCCCTTCCTAAATACTTCTCCATGCAGACAGACAGACACGGGTCCTCTCTCTCTCTCTCTCTCTCTCTCTCTCTCTCTCTCAAAATCCGAACTTGTCCTTGCCTTCCTTATACCTCTCTCTCTCTCTATCTCTCTCTCTCTCTCTCAATCCTAACTTGTCCTTGCCTTCCTTATCTCTCTCTCTCTCTCTCTCTCTCTCTCTCTCTCACAAAATCCTAACTTGTCCTTACCTTCCTTATATGGTACCTCCCTCTCTCTCTCTCTCTCTCTCTCAATCCGAACTTGTCCTTGCCTTCTTTATACCTCTCTCTCTCTCTCTCTCTCATCAGTGCACCAAAATATACTATAACATCCCTTTAATAATAATAATAATAATAATAACAACAATAATAATCCGACTTATGTAATAGACAATAATATACCCTCTCATTTAATTAACCCCATCAGTCTTTAGTTAGTTATATGACGTCATGAAAGTCAATCTATCAAAATCAATATAGAGTCATTATTTTAGACCAGTTTGTATAATGAAGCTAGCTAGGCCCCACCACCAACAACAACATAATTACTAAGTCATCATAATTTGGGAGAAATGGAGCTGCATGTTGGTTTTCTGCATAGAGATTATCTTATTATTATTATTATTATTTTTTTTATTTTTTTTTTTTATTATTTTTTTTTTTACTGTATATTTATATATGTGTGGTTTTTTTTTAGCACACACACACACACACACGATTCTCTCAATATTCTTGCTTTTTAAATCAATTCTCTATACCAGACATTTTTTTCCTTAAGTTAGCTTTGGTTAGGCTAGGCTAGATTAAGTTAGGTTAGGTTAGGTTAGGTTAGGCTAGGCTAGGTTAGGTTAGGTTAGCTTAGCTTTAGTTAGGTTAGGTTAGGTTAGGTTAGCTTAAATTAGGTTAGGCTAGGCTAGGTTAGGTTAGGTTAGGTTAGCTTTAGTTGGGTTAGGTTAGGTTAGGTTAGGTTAGGTTAGGCTATGTTATGTTATGTTTGACTTACACACACACACACATTTTTCTCCTAACCAAATATTTACCACACTTTTTTTTCCTCTTCGTAATTCTACACACATCTTTCTTCCAATCATACTTGTAATTTTCCTGTCTGCAATTTTCCTCTTCCCTCTCCTCTCCCACTCTTACGAACCTTCTCTCTCCTCTCTCTCTCTCTCTCTCTCTCTCTCTCTCTCTCTGTAACTTTCCAAACCTTCTCTCTCTCTCTCTCTCTCTCTCTCTCTCTCTCTCTCTCTCTCTCTCTCAGTAACTTTTCCATCTCTCAAATTTCCCAAACTTATATTTTTCCTTTCTCTCCGCTTCCCCCCCCCCCTCCCCCTTATTTTCTCCCTCTCCTCTCCTTACCCCATATCGCCCTTCCCTTTCTCTCCCCCTTTCCTATCCTCCATGTCCCCCTTCCCTTCCTCCCCCCCTTTTCTTTCCCCTTCTCCTCCCTCCCCCATTACTTTCCCTTTCCCTACCCCCCTTCCTTCCCTCCCTCCCTCCCCCCCTTTCCTTTCCCTTTTCTCACTCCTTCTCCTACCCCATGTCGCCCTTCCCTTTCTCCCCCTCCCTCCTCCCCCTTTCTTTCCCCTTCCCTCCCTCTTTCCCTTCCCTTCCTCCCCCTTTTCTTTCCCCCTCTCTCTCCCTTCCCTACCCCCCTTCCTCCCTCCTTCCCCCCTTTCCTTTCCTTTCACTCACCTGTCCACCCCCCTTTCCCTCCCTCCCCTTCCCCCCTTTCCTTTCCTTTCCTTTCCCTTTTCTCACTCCTCTTTCCCCTCTCCCTCCCTCTCTCCCTCCCCTAACCCCCTTCCCTTCCCTCCCCTAACCCCTTTCCCTTCCCTCCCCCTTCTCCCCCCTCCACCTTCCCCCCCCCCTTTCCTTTCCTTTCCCTTTCACTCACCTGTCCGTCCCCCTTCCATCAGCTCTCCCCTCCAATCACCTTCTTTGCCTTGAGCTGACAGAAATTGGATATAAAATTGCGAATCGCTCGGAAAAGGAGGGGTTGCTATGAGAGAGAGAGAGAGAGAGAGAGAGAGAGAGAGAGAGAGAGAGAGAGAGAATGAATGGATGAAACCTGATGTCATACGAGAGAGAGAGAGAGAGAGAGAGAGAGAGAGAGAGGGGGGGGGGAGTGAGTGAGAGAGAGTGAAGGATGTAACATATCATACTAGAGAAATAACCTGAGAGAGAGAGAGAGAGAGAGAGAGAGAGAGAGAGAGAGAGAGAGAGAATCACCATTATTCTCGTTCATTTGGCTCTGTTTCCTGGCATACTTTGGAGGAATCAAGGCACTCAATCTACCAAAAAAGAATTACCACCTTAAAGGACCCTGTGATCGTATATGGAGTCTTCTGATTCCTCCTGACCATGCCACGAAATTGTCAAGTTCCTTCCATATTGGGGAGTAATATGGAGTTTCGTGCAATATTTGATGGACTCGTTTACCATAATAATTTGCTTCCCCTTGATTAATGCATAGACTCAATTCAGGTTTAAGAATAATAGAATCGTGTTTTTTTTTTTCTCTCTCTCTCAATTTCTATATTAGTTTTACCTTTCGTATAAGCCCCAACCAACACTCAGACGAGGAAAAACGATGCCGCTAAGACCATGCAGTTAGGTTACATAAATGGATAGTGATGGTGGATTAATAAAGTCTTGTGATTAATAATAATAAATGTAAATAATTATTGGTATTCGAGCTAGGCAAGTTACCCCTACCACCCAGCGAACAAGGCCGTTTTCTCAGTTGGGTGTAAGTAGGATAGAGAGGAGTCAGTGCTCAGTGAGGTAGGCTACACCGCGTTATATTCACTGCATCTGTGTGTATGTTTGTGTGTGTATGTTTGTGTTTGTTGGGAGGGTGGCAATGGTGTGTGTATGTGTGTTTGGAGGGTGGCAACTGTGTGTGTGTGTATGTTGGGAGGGTGGCAACGGTATGTGTGTGTGTGTTGGGAGGAGGGTATAGTACCGGTGTGTGTGTGTGTTGCTAGGAGGGGGCCACCGGTGTGTGTGTGTGTGAGTGTGCGTGTGTGTGGTGTTTGTTGGAAGAAGGGTATAGTACCTGTGTGTGTGTGTTGGAAGGGGAACACCTGTATGTGTGTTGGAAGGAGGGGCACCAGTGTGTTAGTGTGAGTGTGATTACCTATTAGTAATTTTACAGGAAGGAGTCTAGGCTCGTGATGGTGTTCCGTCTACTTTACTCATTTTATCATATTTCACTAGGGTTAAAAACGTGAATATTTGTTGCATTCACTACTTCATCCGGCAAGGAAATCAATCCACTGTCCAATCGATCATCGGGGACAAAAACTTTCCTCACGTATTTCCTGTTCCTTTTCTTGGTAGTTCTTGTTCTTTCAGCAGCTGGTGTGATGAATTTATTCCTATCTATCCATATCTATACATTAATACAGCATTTTCATATCACCGCGTTTTCTTCTTTCTTCTAAGGTATAGGTAAATTTAGTTTCTGTAGACGTTCAAGGTAGTGTCTAAGTTAGTAAGTCTTTTAGTCCCGGTACCATCTTTGTAGCTGCCCTCTGTTTTCTTTTCAATTTGCTTATATGCTTCTTAAGGTGTGGGCTCCATATTAAGGGACCCTGTGATGTAGTCAGAATATTGGAGATAAATGAGCCCTTCAAACATTGCCACCAAACATCATCTATATAGAAAGAGCTTGTTTCGTGGCATAGTCAGGAGGAATCAGAAGAAGCCACCAAGTCTCATACACAATCACAGGGTCCTTAATACACCATACTCCAAGATTGGCCCTATGCACATACTATGAATAATTTTTTCATCATATCTTCATACATACACTATAATATGTAAATGCAACGCGTATGTTAGCTAATAGTACATAAGCTTGTCTAACCTTTTCATTGATATGATTCTCAGGTGACATTTTTTAGTTGACTATTACACCTTTTCCTGTTGCGACTTTGTTAGTTTTTTGTCTCCCAGTTTGTGCTGCTCTAATTATCCATCTCAATAAAATGACGCTTCTCAGAGTTGAATTCTATTTGCCACTCAAGGCTCCACTTATATATTTTATTTATATCCTTCTGGACTGCTGCATAAGAGTCTATTTATGTCAACTGATGCATTAGTTTTGCATCGTCTGCAAACATGTTCATATAAGTACCTGAACTTACACCATTATTCATGTCGTTCTCATAGATCAACAGAAACATACCCGTCGCTAATACTGAACCCTGTGATACACCGCTCTAAACTTTTCTCCAGCTTGAAATCTTTTCTCTAATAACTGTCCTCATCTTTCTCTCACTCAGGAAGTCTTTCATCCAACATAATAGCCGTCCCCTTACATCGCCTTTCATTTCTATTTTCCATAATAGTCTGTGATCTGGGACACTATCAAAAGCTTTCCTCAGATCTAAATATACACAATCTACCCATCCTTCCCTGTCTTGTAGTATTTCCATTACTCTGTCATAAAAACTTATTAGATTTGAGACACACGATCGGCCAGATCTGAAGCCAAATTGATAGTCTGATAACAACTTCTTACTCTCTAGGTAACGAATTCAATTTTTTCTAATGATTTTTTTTCATAGTCTTCATACGACATTATAGTCTTACATACGATACTATACCCAACAAGTGATGTTATCCGGACCCATTCATTTAATTCCTTTTATCAATGGTACCTATTTCTTTCAAGATATCTTCTTTGGTTATAACAATATCACTTAATCCATCTTCATCTCATTCGGCACTACCGTCAGGTGTGAATTCTTGTTCTGTAACAAATACTAACTTCATGAAATTTCTAGTGTAGAATCTCACTCATATCCTCCTCCTCATCATACACAATGTTATCCACAACCTATCTCTGAATTTAATCTTTAACTTTCATTTTGCCTCTTCTAAAACCACAAAACAAGCGGGGGTTGTCTCTGCATTTCTCTTCAAGAGAATTTTCGAAACGTCTCTCCTCTTCACGTCTAATTTGTGTATATTTATTCCTTGTATACAAGCTTTGGTAAGCCTGCTCGATATTTTGTCTTCGAAATCTATTCCTTAATCTCTCTCTCTCTCTTCTTTTGCTTGTTTATATCTTTCGTTGAACAATTTTTTCCGGTGTTTACATATAATTTTATTCTTTGGTATGTTTCCTCATTCCTTCATTTAGTATATTACAAAAACGTTCATACATTACATGTTTATCCTGCCCTCTCAGTTCATGATCCCAATCTTTTGCTTGGAAATCTTTCCTTAATTCATCGTAATTTCTCTTCCAAAGTTATATGTATTTTCTTTATAAGTTTGCTTGGTGCTATCATTATCATACTGAACTAGATATTCAAACTGTAATACTATATGATCACTTCTCCCTAGAGGAGGTAAATAACATATCTCAGATATTTAGTAACTCGTTCTCTTGAATACAAGATGGTTCGTCCTGGCCTCTCATTCTCGCAGGTGCAAAGACGTGCTGATGTAAGAAAAATTCCGTCGCAAGCTCTACCAATCTGTAGCTCCAGTTGTGTTCTTGTTGACTGTGTGTGTGTGTTGGAGGGGAACACCTGTGTGTGTGTGTGTGTGTGTGTGTGTGTTGGGAAGGGGTTTAATAAGGATATTGCAATTTATTCTTCCATTCTATTCTTTTTATCAGCGATATTGCCTGTGTGTAATTGACTGCCATTTATTGCATCGTTGCCTGATCACACACACACACACACACACACACACTTGAGCTCATTACCTTCCTGGAAACGCAATACAAAAATCTGTGTCCAATAAGCAGACTGATGACATGAAAGGATTAATCTATTAAACGTCACAAAATGTCGATAATGTTTGACGGGACAGGTTGCATGGGGCTTATTTTGTTGTAATTATAGGATCCCAGTTGTATGAATATATAAGATCTATAAGATTCTATATGTCCCGTTCTGTAATTTTTTTTTATTATACACTTGCTTGTCGTGGAAATAAACATAAAACATATAATACGTAAAATACATAATGTTTATCTAATATTATGAACATTATAAACAGCTAGCCTAGTACCGGGTATGGGTGAATTTTTCTACCTCTATCTGCCTTGCACAGTTTTGCCAATTTTTTCAGTGACACTTAACAAAAACATTTATATAGATCGCTGGGGATGTATGTATCTATCCAGAATAGGTAAAATAGACATATATATTGACAATGGAATGCCACGTAGGATTTTTTCACAGTAAAAGCCAAAACATCCTTCATTCCCCTGCAATAACTTTGGAAAATGACTTCAAAGTCTCGCCTATCCACTATAAGTATATGGCTTAAAAACTCTATCGCTTCAGGTCTCGCATTTCATTTTATAACCTAACCTGATCATTATTTCTGATAGGTATTTCTGATAGTAATGTATAAACTTCTTCAAAATTCATGTCCAAATTCCCCGGACTCGTGTTATATAATTATTGGATTGGTTCGGGGACATTCATTATTTGCACCAAGCTAGATAGCCTACTTTGTGCTGTTGTCAAAGTCCCTCGTAACATAATTAAAGTTTTGTTGTTAAAATATGGTCATGAATTAGTCAGACGAGATAATGCGAGGTATTATATAACATATGATTATTCCCGGTATATGAGGTCTACGATAAGATAAACTCATGCATTGTTGTTATGCACTCAGAAGTCGGTGGTGTGGTACATACGTGGTGTGGTGTGGTCGTGAGAGAGGGAGCTATAGGGGATATAGTGAACTGAATAGCGAGGGACATGAATAGGGGTTGCTGGGGTAGCTATAGGGTAGGAGCCAAAAACATGTCAACAAAGGATGTGTGGTAATAAATAAAATCTCTCGTGTTAAACATCAACCCGTTTTGGTTGACTGCCATATTGATCATCTTGTATTTATTTGATGTGTTAATGTAAGCCTATATACTTAAAATTAATGTAGTAATAATATATGTGAAAGTGTAATAAAAGAAGAAATGGGTTATTGAATGACAGTCCTTGACAAACAATAATAGGATTCTGTGAATTATTACCAAATTTATACAGAGTATACAGTAGTTTCCTCGTGTGTCTATAGTCCACAGAGCTTTGGACATTCATCTGAAAAATTGCAGAGGTATTTGCATTCCATAGTTACTCAGAATTACGTTCATGATTGATTTTTTTTTCACACAGAAGTATGCAATGCGATACTGTAGAACACAAAGTTTGGTTTGATTACAGCATAACTCTGTCCAGAAGACAAAGAAAAAGTTAAAAATGCAAATTGGAGAGCTGGCCAGAAAGGTAGCACGAACAGTATTCGTTTAAATTATTCATCCGTAAGTTTCCTTAACAATGTGGTTTCATGTAATCACTTGCATTGTCGACAGGGACCTTTAGGAACTATAGAAATGTGCAAGGTATGTTGATGAGGGGGAGGAAGTAAGAAGAACAAGGACAGGGAGAGGTTGAGTGAGAGAGCAGGTGGATGTTAGGAAAGGTGGGGGTGAGTGGAGAAGGAACACTATATACGTTTAAACAGAGAAATGGAAAGGGGCAACGAAATGGCGGGGGAGGTAAAAGAAGGCAAGGACCGAGTGCACTGGCATTAGGGAAGAGGATGAAGAGAGAAGGGAGGGGTGAAAAGCATTATAGGGAGGGACCTGAATGGGGTGACGAGGGTGGGTGGGGATGGTGGGTGGGGGTGGGTGGTGAGTTGAGCTGAGCGTGGTACGAAAGCTTCAGCAGTGGTTTTGTTTATATGAGAATGGTTTCATATGTTGATTGTGATTAATTTAGTTGCATCGCTCTATTCTGCATGTATATCAGCGAGTTTGATATGCGGTTAAGTGTCAGAGCCAATAAAATAAAAAAAAGAGTAAGAGTTTTTGCGAGAG
Organism: Petrolisthes cinctipes; assembly: GCA_033782935.1. Lineage (NCBI taxonomy): Eukaryota > Metazoa > Arthropoda > Malacostraca > Decapoda > Porcellanidae > Petrolisthes > Petrolisthes cinctipes. The sequence goes on from JAWQEG010002261.1 coordinate 9,044, forward strand.
AGGATGGGCAATGATGCGCTTTAGTTTGGCGCGCATTCTGTGAGATGAATGATGCTGGCGAAGGTATCTACTTGTTTCTCTGTCCGCAAAGCTCTTACACAAGATTTGGATGAGTGCAAGTTATCTTCACCTATTTCTATAATTCTTTATGTGGATTTTTTTTTTTTTTTACAATTATATAGGTATTTACATTGACTAGATAACGTAAACTATTCAATTTTACAGCATAATAATACTGATTTTATAACAGGTCGTTGGTATTGACGGAATTTAGATATATATTTATGGTGGTAATTGGTGTAGTCATTATATTATGGGTGATAATTCCTAGTGAGCGTGGTGACTATGAAGGTGTCTCCACAGGAAGGTGAGAGCGCCGCGCGTCCCGCCGGTGCATGTTGGGAGTGAAAATGCCTAAGCCTGCCAGAATCTCATATGTAACAAAAAAACATACCATATTGGAAGAGGCGTGACTATAACAAACTCATTATCGTTTTAAAAATACTTTAAAGTATGCCATGGCCTATAGAAAATGAGAAAATAAATCTTAAAATGAGTATTGTTTGGGTGGGTGCGGTGTTGACCTCTGGCGGCCACTTGGCAAACTACGATGCCATTATGGCCGATGTTTGGAATTGATCTGTGAAAGGCAGATTAGATTCTCTCGATATTTCCATCTGTCCATGTGTTTATTGCCGTTAAAAGCATCACGCCGTTTTGGGGCCCGCATCAAACTCTTGCAGGGTAAGGTCAGTGGCTCTTAATAAGGTCAGGATGAGACAAAATAAGAGAGTGAAGTTATGCCGTATTGCTTTATTTACTCCAACCATGGAGTCGTTAGGCTTATTGTGCGTTGGTTGGAGCCCGGCATCGGCTCTCTTTCCACCCATTCACTTACACACACCTTTCTAACCTGGTAAATTTAAATGTTCGGCGGAGAACAAGAGGGGAGGCTGGAAAAAATGCAAAACCACTATTTATTTTTGTGTTGTGATGAGTGTGTGTGTGTAGTGGTGGTGATGGTGTAGGTGTTCCGGGTTGGCCATGGTAGTAGTGTATGGCCATCATACCTCTCATTTATATACATGTTTTTATCTTCATTTCTAGAGCATGACAAGAGGTGACATTGCACACTAGCAGTAGTGATTTAATGTAAGGTTGCACGTGGTAAGCAGCATGGTTCACTCCTAACTTAACACTACTCTCTTTATGTTCGTAAATATTGTTAGGAAAAGTACGTCTACATACGGTTGTCATTATTTATACATTAGACGTTGGTATGTTGTTTGGGTTGAGATAGCATAGGGGTCATTATACATGAGTACATGCACAACTGGTCATCGTAAGAGGTCATGACATCAGTGAGAAATGAGGTCATTGGTTGAGTTGAGTTGCCAGCCTGCCAGGTCAGCAAAGTATTATTTTCATTTCTAGGATTTTATGCAATAGGATTGATTAAGGTTCAAATCAATCAGCCCTCCTTTACTTGTTTGTGATGCAGTTAGCTAACGAATATTCAAGGAACTTCATCTCCAATCAGGCAACTTGTACTTGGCAGCTGGCTCATGGAGTCTGTTACTAAGTGTTGCTGTTTTCATTGTGTGTTGGCTACTCTTTATTACTTGTATGTTCTTATGTGATATATTGATAAGGGCATTTGTATGTGCAGTGTTGATGAGACTTAGAACCAAAGTAAAGAAAGTTTTAAGGAGTAAGTATTGTTATTTCTGTAGTATTCTTGTGAACCAGATAAGAGCATTACACATAGAAAAATTTTTTGATATAGAAGATAAGGGGTGTCAAGGGTACCAAGTGATTATAGGTGGTTCCTTAATGTTGGATTCCTTGAATGTGGACTTGGTATTGGAAGGATAAAGACATAAAGCCAAGAGTTATTGAAGAAAGTTTACAAGTAAATCATTCAGGCCTTTTAATGTTGTGTATGATATTTGTTGCTATTTGTAGATGATAGATTTTTCTCACTTTATCATCAGTATGTAGCTAGAGTAGCCTGTATAGTGTGCAGAATACTTGAACGTTCATTGTTGTGGCCACATACAGTACACTTGAATGATTTTCGGAGCTTCCCTCTGGGAGTCTTACTGCATATAATCATACAGTAAGAGTGTACAATCGCGGACCATAATCTTTAGCCCACTTGAGTTGCATTTCTAGATCTGAAACAGGCTGTTGGTTGGACTTTTGTTTAGAAACCGCTTGCAACAGATCTCTGCCTTTAACTTGGGTGGGCCAGAGATTATGGTCTGCAATCTTAAATACGTACTTCTTGGGATGTTTAAGTGTCAAGTAGTAACAGGCATATGACCAATTAACATGTAGGCCTACCTCATTAGACAGGATAATGGCTACCAATTGAACGAGATGTTTTGAATAAAGGATGGAAATGTGAAAGTGTTTATGGCTGACAAATACTGTAGTAGAATAAGGTTTTTATTTCACTTCAAGCTTGTATGCATATCGTATTCTGTAAATGATAAGACAATGCATTTAAAGTTTTTCGTTTTGCTATTAGCCTTGCAAGCTTACAGCACACCTTTAATTGTCCAACTTCACGTATATATACAGACACAAGACACCTTCGGAAAATGATAAAATGTAGTTCGAAATAGTGGTGCTCCAGATCATGTTTTGTAGAGGCACAGGGAAATGGTAGACAGTTAAACAAGTTTTGGGTGTCCATGCTTCTACAGAAAGCACCTCATGATGTTGCTCATAAAAATAGTTAAGTTATATTTTCTTAGTTCTAGTTAATTAATAGTTATGTTTTATTCCCTACTGCTAACAAGTTTGTTATTTGGAATTTGTGTGGGTGCATACCGTAATACATAAACTTAATTTATGATACTGAAATTGTGAGGTCAACTTGACAGGGTTGATATCTGTACAAATGAAAAGAGGAATAGCTGTAGTTCGTGTGAATATTGTGGGAAAAGATATTGTTGCCAGCAGAAACTGAGTACTACAATTACCATAGGTCCTTTACTGTATAAAAGTGTTAATTGTATAGAGCAAAAGGTTCTCGCTATTGCGGATTGATTGTTTGCAGTCTTCTTGCTGAAATATATTGGTTCTTATATACAGTATATATATATATATATATATATATATATATATATATATATATTTATTTATTTATTTGCAGGAGAACTTCTATTAAATGGCACACAGAATATTGACATTTAGCAGCCTAAACAAGACATTTTCATGACATGTAATTAAAAGATATGAAATTTAATTCTATTTGACTTCTTCCATGCTTGATGGTAGGACTTCTTAAGTCTACAAAATTCAAAGCTCTACCCCCAGTACTGTAATTGCATCTGTGACAGTGTCCCTTCATTTAGTATTGGTGACGGGGGCATTACATGAACTGTCATAAGTACTGTACAGAATTACTTGTATTATTGTGAGGTTGCATATATTTAATTATATATCTTTTTTGCAGGTGGAGTGGTCATAACCAGCATAACTCGGGCACCAACTGGTATATGGATCCCCACAAGAGTGGTGGAGGGATGAACCAGCAGCCTCCCCCAGCCCACAATATGCCGGGGCCACCTCAGCATCCAGTCACCCAGCATCCTCCTGCCATGGGACAACCCATGCCTCCTCGTCCCATGCAAGGTGGCTATCCAATGCAGCCACGCCCTGCCCACACTGGTGCCCCTGGCATGGCTTCTAAGCCATTGGGAGCCCCAGGCCACCTTCCACCCAAGCCTCAGGTGACCCAAGCAGCTTTGACTCCTAAGCCTATGGTGCCTCCCACCACTACCATGCAGCAGGTCCAGTCTAAGCCCCAGCCTCCCCTTCACCCCTCAGCACAGCTCAAACCCAACCCAACTGCTAACCCCCAACAGATGCCCAAACCTGCCACTGCTGCTCAGGTTATACCAAAACTCTCTCCTGGTATGCAACAGCAGCAGCAGCAACAACAACAGCAGCAGCAGCATCATCAGCAGCAACAGCATTCCCAGCAACATCAGCAGCAACCAGCCAAACCAGAACTATCTGTCCAGCAACCTCAGCAACAGCAGCATCACCATCACCCACAGGCACACCAGATGCCACAGCAACAGCACCATAACCAAGCTCAGCCCCAGGTACCAAAACCAAATGTATCTGCCCAGCAACAACATCATCAGCAGCAGCAACAACAACAGCAGCAGCAGCAGCAGCAGCAGCAACAACAACAGCAACACCAGCAGCAGCACCAGCAGCACCAGCAGCACCAACAACAACAGCAGCACCAACAACAGCAGCAGCAGCACCAACAACAACAACAACAACAGCAACCTAAACCAAGTGTACCTGTCTCCCAGCCTCAGCACCAAGCTACACTTAAACCAAGTGAACCAACACAGCAACATCTAAAACCAAGCATACCTGTACAGCAGCCATTAGTGCAGCAGCTTGCCAAGACTGGAGCCCTTGGTCAGCAACAGCAGCCCATGGCTGCCAAGCCAGCCACAACTCAGAATGCTATGATGCTACCCAAGCCACCAACTCCATCAGTGACCATTACACCTAGCCTGCCAAAAACTGTTCAGGCCTCTACAGTAATGGCTGAGCATCCTAAATTGGCCCAGAACCAGCCAGCAACCTCGGAACCCCGACCAGTACCTGCAGCTGTGCCCATTCCTGCATCCATTACTGCTAAGCCCGTCACACCCTCTGGCCTTCCAACACTGCCACCTGGTTCCACAATGAAACCTGTTGGTGAGAGTATGCCAGCACCACCAACCACTCAGCCTCCTAGACCTGCCAATCCTTTGACAGTTCAAACACAGAAACCCACACAACCTGCACAGGTACCAAAGCCTGCTCCACCAGTTGTGAGTGCTCCTGTCAGCATTTCTCCAACAAAACCAGCAGCACCAACACCAGCTGTTACCCCCACAGCACCCAAGCCTGCACCAACTGCTACCCCTACACCTTCGGCCCCACAGAAGACTCCTGTTGAGCAACAGAAGCCAGCAGAGATAAAGCCAAGTGGGGAATCTCAAGCCCGGGCTAATATGATGCCTAGTATCAATGGTGTACCTACCTCCAAGTCACCCATTAAGCCTGTGGCCCCACTGGCACAGTCTAAGCCTGCAGAAGCTCCATCCACTGAAGCAAAACCAGTGCCACCTGCCACGGCACCAACACCCAAAACTGTTGCCCCATCACAGCCCACACCTGCAAAACCAACACCAACTCAACCCACACCAGTTCAGCCCAAACTTTCACAGCCTAAGCCAGCACAGGCTAAGCCAGCGCAGTCTGCACCAGCACAACCTAAACCAGCACCCAATACACCCATCAAGCCCAGTACTGAAGTTTCTCCTCCACAACCCAAAAAGGAGGTCAAATCATCCCCAAGTGCCAATCCAGTTGTGAAAACCACAGTGGCCAAGACTGTCAACCATGCAGGAGCCAGTATCAAGGCCAAGGAAGCAGAGGAATCTCCCAAGAAGCCACGTGCACCAAGAGTGAGTTGCATGGTTTAATTCATTGTTCGATATTGTCTTGCTGTAATTAGAAGTGCTTATCAAAGGAACAGTAAGTTTGATTTTGTTTTTAAATCGCTACCATATGTGGTTGAAGTTGTTAAACATTAATTGAGATTTCATTCTTTATTTCTTTGCTAAGAAAGTTTGTGCTGAATTTGACTATGGCAGGAGATTGGTCATTGAACCCTTCATTTATATTGTTCCTACTTTAATACTTCTCAGCCATTTTTAGTGAACTGTCTACTATGCATTTTATGTATAATGCTTCAGGAATATTTCATACAATAGTACTAAGGCACTGTGATAGTAAACTGGGGACTTTGTATTGCAATACTAGCAACACAGAGGTGGGAGAATTGCAAGTTGTGGAAATGGAAACCAAATTGTAGGGCTATAATGATTTTGGTACTGTGTATTGAGACTAAAATTACGCTTGGTATGAAATTTTATAAGCCTGTCTAGAACTTAAGATCAGCTTTTATTTGTACTAAAGTGAATATATAAATATGCTTGTGTATGCTCAGATTGCCCCGGGGAAGGGAGGAAGGGAATAATTATTGCGAGATGCTGTAGTAGCTACAGCCTCCTTTCACTAGTGATTTCATAGAGGTAGTGGCCTGTGCAGAAAATAAGGCGTACAGAAACTGTATTGGGGAGATACGAAGTATTCTTGTGGTTACCTTGAGAAACTTTGTGTATTGGAGAGGTCTAGGAATTTCATCAATCAAAATAGAAACCTTGCACTAGGAAAGATAAATAAAGATAGGGTTGTTTTATTTGCATGAAATTGCATCCTTCTAAGTTTTTGCTATCTTCCAGCAAAAGCGTGATGTGCCAGCTGTGGATCTGGGTGGTGATGAGCGGCGTAGCAAGAGGTCACGAAACCCTGCCACCCTTTATCAATCCCCAGCTCTGAATACTCCAACACGCAGCCGTAAAGCAGACCCTATTCCCAAGACGCCTCAGGAAAAGCTCATTATATTCTTCAGGTTGGTTGTTAAATTGTCTGTACCTGTCAGGTTTTTGTTCTACCAAAACTTTTGAAATGTATGAGGAGCTCCAGTGGCATAATGGATTAGTTTGTGCCTCTTTTATAGTATGTCACCTGGGTCCCAGGTATAGCACATGGGTGGTTGAATGTCTGCATACAATTTCTATATAAATTTCTACATCTGGTCTAATGATGTACGGTACTACATATAAATTCAACCTGCACAAAGAGATATGCCTTAGCTTGTTCTCAAATTGTTTGCACTGTCCTAGCTCGAGCAAATGTATACGGTGAACAAATCTGAACATTCTTGCCGCGTCCCTCCTCGTTACCCCTACTGTTCCCTTGCACACCATTTGTTAAACCACGTGCTTGTTGTCCGGTAGTTTCAAACAAATAATTATTGTACTGTACATAAAGTGGACTGTGGTATTTTTACAGTGCAACTTTAGCAGTTCGAAGTTTGGGATTCGTGAAAAAAAAGTTAATCATCTGGCCTTAAGGCTTCATCTTGTGCAATATAATAAATCTTCCAGTCCCATGAAAAGTTTTTTTTTTTTCTATGAGATGCTGAGTTACAGTGATCAGGCACTTCAAATTATCTAGCTAAAACCATTATCAGCAACAAATCTTTACACTTGCCTGAAATAATTCAGAACAAGTAAATGGGTGGGCATTCCTGATACCACTACTGTGTTTGATATCCCAGTGTAACTGGGATACCATACAATTAGTATCTAGCAAAGTCATAGCAACTTTCATGAGTTACATTTCTTATTAATCCCCTCCTTCTCCATAATTAAGCCATTAGTGAAAAAGGTTCAGAGTAATAATATGAACAATTTTGTTATCCACAATACAGTTGAATCTCAGTTGGTTTGTAGTAGCAAATTTATCAAGACAACCAGTTAACAATACTGGCACCAGTAATTGCTGTGGTTGGCCTTTTCATTCCCTTATGTACACCATTTTATTTATAAAATAAAGGTTGTTGTTGAAGTATTATAAAGAGGAAAGAATAATTATATAAGGATATTGTTCTCTTCATACGTGCCTTCAAATATCTTCACCCTTCTTCAGTGAAGTATGTGGAAAAGAGATTGTTACCTATTGCTTCTTTATTTCCAGAAATGAGCATGTGGCTGTGCGGAATTCTGAGGGAACGTTTTTCCTGTGCCAAGTTGCCCAGAACGTCTTCAAGAACACACGTAAGATCAAAATCAGATGGTTGTCCCCAATGGATCCTGATGACAAGAACTGCAATACTTACTCTCCAGACTACTATGATATCACAGGTAATTTAATAAATCTGATGGGTCAGTTTTGATTAATTGAGTAGGCATCTAGGTGGGTGGTTAAAGTTCCATAAATTTATTTAACATTTTTAAATTTTTAGCAGAATATACTTCCCCAGGTTAATGGCACAAAGGTCATCACATTGTAATGATGAAATGGTATGTGCAGCAATGTGCTAGTGAGCTATGGTGCTTGGAGTGTAAATTCTTATGAAGCTTGCTGCCAACCTTGGTATTACAGATTAGTATAATGTGTAATAATTCTATTTTTCCCTATAAAGCCTGTAAAAGTTTCTGGCAACTGACAGGCTTTCTGCCAAGTAATTTATTGATTAGTGGTTTGACTGTGGTTCTACAAATACTTGTTGGGGGATTGAAGAATTTGTTTTGTCCTTGAAAAGGGGAGTGAATATGGCCTCTTCATGGGTCATTCTGTTATCACCTTTTTCTCTTCCTGGGCCTAAATTCCCCACCCTCTTGGAAACAGCTTGTTTTGTAATGATGTTGCCTTTCATGTTGAATTTTGTGCTAATAACTATGAAAGACTCTTGTTCAGCTCATGATGAATTGAAATGAAGTACAGTACCTGATTGAAGAAATGGAAAATGTGACCACATTATGTACTAAAACTACTGTAGCCTGATGAATATGAAATCTGGTGAAATAGATCAGTGAGCTTTTAACACCCTAAATCCACTACCTTCAATACAGATATCTCACTCCCTCTAGAATTTCTTATCTAAGTTATGGAAGTTGCTCAATTCTCTATTAATATTCATCAGCATAAAGTATTCTTGCATACCTCATCTTCTCTCCTTCCACATTTCTCAATTGTAATTGTAATTTCAGATTTTGACTGTATTCTAACGACGGTGAGTCTGGAACGTGCAGAGAAGAAGGTATTGAGGTTACGACCAGAGGAGGAGAGTCGAATTAACAACATCCTCCAACGGGCGATAGAAATGGAGAAGGGAGTTGCAGTCCAGCCTAGTGTTGAGGTGGACCACCCAGATGGCTGTGAGTATTCTACCAAACTGAACCTCATTTGGCCCTAAGTATTCCTATATTTAGCTGTCATATGTACTGAAACAGCAAATAGTTTTTTTCATTTGTGCTGCCTGACCCTGTGTTGATGTGAGTAGTATTTTTTTCACACTTTTCTCTTATCCAGTATTACTTACAGGTACTTTGTCTTCAAACACCTAGAGGTTCTCACCTTCCAGTTTTATGTTCCACACTGACTCCCCCCTTATCATCATCTTCACTGTGCTGTTATCCTCATTTACCATTAAATAGTAGCATTCACACCTCTACAAAGCTTGCAGTAAGTCTTCCTACATCTCTTGCAATGCAGGCCAATAGCATCACATCATCTGTTTGCATCTGGTTTGAGGTAGACTTATCTTTTTTTCACCCTGCATCATATCCACTCCTCATTCCCATATTCTTGGCTTAACCTTTTTCAGCACTCCATCCATGTGCACTTATGACCCTCAGTCAGATGTCCCCAGTGTAAACAACATAGTCTTGACTTCATCAATCTTTATTTTCAGGATTGCATGGGTAGAGTTGCTTTATTTATGTTTTTTGTGGACTGATCTTTATTCTTACTTGCAGTGGACCTCTCACTCTACACAAATGAGGACCAGCTTAAGAAGAGAAGAAAGAAGAGCTCCCCAGGGAAGAGAAAGAAGAAAGAGGAATCTTCCGGGGAGAGTGGTGTGGAGTCTGAGGATGAGTCTCATGATAGTGAAGGTGAGAACCATAGATCATGGATCTGAGAGACATGTCAGGCAGCCCAGTTTAGTCATGTTTTGAATTGAATATGAAGACATGAAATGAATAATTCTGACATTGGTGTGATTCTAGTTTTGAATGTGGAGATAGAGCCACTTCTTATTTATGATGCTCTGTTAGCAGGAGAGACTGTTTGAAGAAATTCACAGTTCTAGAACATAATTTTCTTGCCTCTGACTTGGCCAATCAAAGGCTGGAACATCCATAAGTATTTGAAATTAGTGAGCAAGAACAAGAGTTTTGACCAAGGAAGTGCTTTTGAAAAGGCAAGTTTCCACAGACTGTTTGCGTCGTATCACATTTTATTAGTTCTCTTACCTTTTCATAGGCTTCTGGGGTGTCCGTGCTATCCTCAGGCAAGGGGATTGTATTGCTTGCAGAGATGCTTTACTTAAGGAATTTGATACCCCTTTGGTCCTGAGTTCTTAGCTCTTCAAATCTCCCTCCTTTTCTTCAGTTACCTTTGTGCTTGCTGTTCCTTTTCTTGCTTTATATAGGCCTGTGCCCAGTAGCCTGTAACCAAATTATTATTATTTTTTTTTTTTTTTTTTTTTTTTTTTTTTTTCCAGCAACCAAGATTAAGGAGAGACTTATTTATCCAAGCAATTCTTTGACTCTAATTTTTGCATTTTTATTTTTGTGATTGAACTTTTAATCTATCATAATTCTCCATCTTGAAGTCGGGTGACTGGAGGTCATCATGATACTGAACACCATGACAAGACTTAAAATGAGAAAGTTGGCCATCAAAGAAATTTCATTTAGTCTTGAGCCCCATATATTAGTGGAAATCCTTGGGCTTTTCCAATTTTTAGGGGGCTGGTGGTAATGCACCCCTCTAACCTCTTCCCTTAAGACCACCCGTATCAAACTTTGCTAAAGGCTGGTAGCATGTTGTGACTATGCATGTTCTTTTTCTCAGGTTTTTTTTTTTTGCTCCATTGGTATTCAGAACATATGATAAGTGAAGTTGTGGGACGTGGTGTGAGAGGCAGACCTCTGGTTAGATGGCAGAACAGAGTGGAAGAGTATGTAAGAGAGAGAAACGTGAGGGGCAGAGGAGGGCTTGACCGAGTAAGGAGGGAGTGTTGGAACAGGGAGAACTGGAGGCACTTCTGCCGTGGCTCACCCCCTTGGGGGGAGTTCCCAGAGGAAACGAGGTATCATAGTTATAGATAGATAGATAGATTACAAGATAACTATTATCAGCATTTATTTGACAAGAAAATGGCTGATGTTTACAGTTCATACTGCTCACAGCATCGTGTGGTGGCCTATTTGGCAAACTCGGGTGTTCATTGGAGATTTGAATATGTGTAGCTACTGTAAGTTGCTTGGAGCAAAACTATTGAGATGCCAGTGTGTTTGGTTATTTGGAAAGTTGGTTATTTGAAGTACCGGTACACTTAAACGAGATTTTCCTGAATATCAAAGTACATAATTTTGGTAACATTATTATTCTTTTCCCTGCAGGTGAGGAGGAGGAAAGTCCCCCCAAAGTAGCCAAGACACCTTCAAGACGTAATCCTCGCGGTGGCAGAAGCCCAGCCAAGGCAAGAGGCAAAACTGAAACACCAGCAACCTCCAGGAGCAAAAGTGAGTAAAGATAAATGTTGTGTAGGTCTCCCTGTTTCTGTGGTGCTGATGAAGGTAATAACAACAGTTGGGAGGGCCTGCTTCTTCTGTTCAGTGCATCATCCACTCATATTTTTTTTTTTTTAACAGGGTGTTTCACAACCTCTTCCTATGTACGGCAAGATGAATAACTAGTCTTTTAAATTAAATGTGGGACCTTTTCTCATTCAATTAAACTTCTTTCATCAATATGGAAAGTTGCACTACCTCTCTTTGCATAATACTGTCACCATGAAATATGGTGAGGAGAACTTTTGACAATGTTGTCTTTTTTCTGACTTGGAAATGTTTGACATGACCAAGAGTTGTGAACCAGCTTATCTCTGTATGGTCTTCATGGTCATTACTGTCAGCCACTCATGTCTCACATGTTGAGGCTTGCCATGCCCTGACCACTGGCTATTGTCCCCTGAAGTATATCTATTATTTTATGTGTAGAGTATGCAGTGTGAGTTCAGGTTTTTATAATTTATTTTATATTTCAATATGATGTGTTCTGCATTATTTTCCTGTGTTCTGAAGAAACCTATTCATATTATTGTACAGAGGAAGCTAAAGGCGAATATCAGTTAGAGTAAAGTGATGGTTGTCAATCGAGCAGAAAACTAAAGTGATTGTCTTCGTGACTCCCAACAAGATGAATTGGAATTGGATGGGAGATAATCTTGGTAGGTGAAAGAGTGGAGGAAATGGGTCAACTTTTGTGTACGCATAGGAGCGTAGTCAAATGGTAGAACCAGTGAGAAGAATGCAAGAGGGGAGGAAGGGGAGAGCTAGGTTAAGAAGAATGTGTCAGAAGAGGGAAAGATGGAGATTTTTATACCATGCCATCCCCTTGGGAGGATTCCTGGAGGGAATGAGGTGCCAGAGCTACTGATAGATACAATATAAATTGGCTTCGTCCATAGTGTGAACCAACTGTATTAAGACATTCCTTTCCACAATTTGTAGTAGAATGGAGAAGTTAGCAAAGTAACAAGATGATGGGTTACCCAAAATGAATATTTCACTTGTGTGATGTGAATTGCTTCATGATAGGTAATTCTTGGTTATTATATTTTTACTTTCAAGTTTATTTTACTGAAAGGGTACAGTTGCTGTTTTGAGTGTTGTCCCCTATTTGATATGATGGTGAGCTTTAAGAGTAATGTTGTCATAAATGAGAAAAAATTTTGATGGTTTATATTCAGACTAAAGAACCAGTCATGTCTCATGACAAGATTATTCTCAAAGTTCACCACCATACCAAAGAGGCGACAGAACTTTGAACACCGACGGTACATGACATAATGCCATACAGTTTTTGTATAGGCTTGAAAATATTCACCAAGAGAAAAACCTTTAAAAGTGTGTTGGTGTGAGTCATAACCCAATCCACTTGTGGCCCAAGTAATAAGAAAAGTGGACAAGTCTTGTACATGATTTCATCAGTCAAGTCCAAAAGATTTCCTTTAGTAGGCCCTCTTCATACAAAAAATATCAAGTGATTGAACTTGTGTCTTTTCCAGCTGGAAGACCAAGTAACATTGTTCTAGGCTGTTAGTCTTGTACCAAAGAAATGAATTCCAAGTAAAATGTAGAACGACCACTATTGATGTGAGACAGATGAATGGATCGGTAAATTGGGGAGTGAGTGGAAAGGAAAGGATTGATTGAACGGTGTGGAAGAATAGTGGAGCTAAGGTTTTCTGTTGTTTCTTTGTAATAGTCTTGACAATGGCTGTTGTTACCTGTAAGTCTGCTTTTCAAAGGGGCAATAATTTGTAACTGGTAAATGGATAGTAAGAAGTTTTCTTTTTTCCTTCTTAAGCAAGAAATGGCTCTTTTTTGCTTGCCCTGACTGTTTTCAGGACAATTTTTACAATATTATTATTAATATTACTCTTATAGTTTAATTCTGTTTATCAGAAATTAAGAATGATGCTCAGTTGCATATAGCTCTGCTTCTAGTGTTTCATCTGGGTGTCAAGAAGTTTATAGTTTTGTTATCTTTTGAAATAAATACCTTGTAGCAGTTACAGAGGCTGTGATATATTATTTCAAAAGCAGTCAGCAGATGATAAGCACTATATGAGAAGTCTCAGTTGAGGAAGCAATAGTGAAAGGATATCCAGAAAGGCATTACTAAACCTCTAAGAAAACTCTAAGCTCAAAGCAGCACATTCTTATGTTTGTCTTTGATTTGTAGGTAACCCATAGATTGTATGGGATTTTATATATTGACATTTTTCTAAATAGAAAACTTGATTGCATAAATACTTTGAATTTGTATCATATGCTTTACTTTGTTTTGTTGCAATAGACTGGACACAATACTGTACACTCTCATTAAGATAAGCTAAGACTTAAGTATTATATTTCAAAAATTGCTGAAGATTTATTGTGAAGCTTAAAAATTCAGTTAAAAGTTTTTGATATTGAATGATATAAAGAATAATAATTAGTATTGTATGAGTGAACTACTGTACGGTAATGTGTTTGTGACTTTCCCGTGGGCAGGAAGGCACAGTAACTCAAGCGTGTAGCTGTGTCACAGGTAAGCCGTTATAAAAGTGTTGTGCTTGTCTTCTATTGTCTTTTTGTTTTGTTAGCTGACGATACTTGGTGAATAGGCCTTGATTCTCCTAGTTTATGATACAGGATGTAAATGTGCCAGAACTAGGTATCCTCAAGGAGGTGACTTTGTTTGCTGATTGGAAATCACTGATTCCTCCAAAATGTAGAATAAGACAGTCCATTGAATTAATAATTTCCTGGTGCATTTCACTTTGCCCCAATTTTCATTAAGCTTTGGTAGAATGGACATTTTTGTGGCATGTTATTATTGACATAAAAGACTTATGTGTGAACCTGTTTATAATAGGGCCATGAAATAGTTTCGTCAGCAACAACAAAATAAAAAGACTAGAGTGATTGCTGTATCCAGTGTTTTAACAGCATGGAATTTGGTTTGGGTGTACAGTGTGTGCTTATGTGTGGTGCTGTTACTGAGTGTAATGTTCCCACGTTGCAACTATAATATGTACTGTATTTCACCAAGTCGTTCATGATTATAATATTAATCTGCTTTGGGAATCATTATTACATGTAAAACTTTAAATCTGTCTCACATTTTACCTATGATAAGTATTTATGTTCATTATTATTGAACATACAAAAACAATAATGCACTCTGGAAAATGCAGTATTTTCACTGTATTTTTGTTAAATGAAAGAAATTCTAATTAAAGTATTTTAGCTTGAAAAGAAACCCATCAGTAATCGATGGATCATCTTTCAAAGTACTCTTGGTATGAGTTTTTGGATAACATGTGGTGGGTAACCCATGTATCTTTCTGTCTATAGCTCTGATGCCTTGCTCTCTCTAGGGAGCTCCTAAGAGGGTGGCCATGGCAGAGAGTTCTCCAGTTTACCCGGTTCCAACACTCCCTCCTTACTTGGTCAAGCCTCCCCTTCTAATCATGTTTCTTTCCCTTGCCTGGTCTTCCATCACATTCACCCATTTGACCAGTGGTCTGTCTCACACACTAGCCCCTTCATTTTCACTTCCATATACATTATTTGTAAAATTTGATCTTACATTATCTCCATGTCCATATCACCTCAGTGTATTACACTTTAACATCTCTACCACTCCACATTCAAACAATTTCCTTTGTATCCAAACCACATCCCTTGTACACATTCTCATTGCTTTGCCCGTCCCACCTCATCACGCCACATGCTCCTCTCAAATAGCAATCCCTTGCTCTTATTCTAGGCTCTTGCACTCTATTCCATGTGCATATCTCCGACTCCTATGTCAATGTTGACATTTCCATGCTCACTCTTCTACTCCTCATGATTTTTTTTCAATAATCCTATGACCAGTCAACCATGCACTGGAGTCTCTCTGATTTCTCCTTCCATGCTCCCATGTTTACACAATGCTCTTTGCTTCCTCCGTTCTCACCACCCTAAACCATCTTGCATCCAATCTCAGTTAGCACTCTTAACTTCAGCTTCTGTTCTTTCAGAAGCTGTCACATTATTCTTAATAACAATCACCTTTAGTTTCTTTCCTTTGCATACATCTTGTAGCTCCTTTTCACTCTCCATCAACATCAGTGTCATCTGCAAATAAGTTAGTGACCAGAGACCATTTTGCTCTATCCAACCTCAGCCTTCCACCCAGGCCTCCCACTATTGCTTTCATTTGCCTCATCCATCCATCCAGATAATCATTGAACAGCTATAGTGATATCACACACCCCTACCTCAGCCTCATATTGATATCAGATTTCCAACTTACAATAAAATGCCCTCTACTCGCACATATGCCCGTGCCCCTCTATAGTATAAACATTTAGCAAAGCGTTCCTATCGACCCTGTCATATGTCTTTTTCCAAATCCATTAGTGTAGCATATAGCTTCTTACCCTTCCCTGGATATTTCTCCAGTGTTGATTACAAAGATAAGGTCCATGCAACCTCTGTCACCTCTATGCCCTTTTGACCCCCCTCCCCCCTTGCTCCTCACTAACCTTGTTCACATCAGTGTCTGTTAAAACCTTCCCATACATCTTTTCCAGCACACTAAAAAGCCTTGTCCCTAAATTCTACTCTCATGCCTACTCCTTTACCTGTGTGGTGGGTAATGCCTCAAATACTTCTAAAATACAACTTTGAAGAACAGTACAATAAGCTGCAGTTGAGAATATATATTCTCAACTGATTTACCCTTATGAGCTTTCTGTGTTCAGTAGAATATTCCCAAAGGCCCTTGACATTTTTAGATATAAGCGTTATAATACCCTCCTTATTTCATTTGCTGCTACTAAGGTACTCCAAATGCTTGTGTGTAGAACCACATTTTTCAGGTAACAGTGGGGGAACTGGATGTTGCAGTGGTAATGCATTTGCTACATAATCTCGAGATTCTGTGGGGTGTGGTAGCTCCTACCTGTAACCCTAGCTGGAAATAGTGACCATTGTAGTCAACACACCTAAAACCAATTTAGGAAGAAAGTAAAAATCTAAATATAATTATTGTTGTACTCACTTAATTAATGGTTTGACTGCATACTGAGATGAAAATGGTAAATGTACTTATTTAATTTACCAGTCTAGCAAATCGTAAACAAATAGTTTCATTTGAGTTGCTTGGTGACACTGTCAGCTGCTAATTTATCTTGCTTTCACTTGGCTGGCTTAGAGGAAGCATGTTGTTTCTCTAATGCTTACTTGCATTAATCTCCTTTCATTATATCTAGTATATGATATTTAAGCACTAATATTGTAAATCTGTGAACTACTAACATCAAATAATATTATGTTATTAGTTTAGTTATAGATAGAAATGTAAATCATTGAGATACAAAGTGGCTTCTTGATAGGTTAAATAACCCATTGGAACTCCATTCTGAGCTACAAGGGACTGGTTGAAGAGTGCTGCATATTTTAGAGGTGTGTAGAAGAAAGTGGTACGAGCTGGAGAGATGAGCATTGATTGTAGTATGAGAAGGCATTTCATAGGTGTCTTTCTTACCTTATTGAAGATTTGGGTAGATAGTGATTATATATTATATTGTATAAAGCCCAATCATTAACATCTCTGTTGTCCATTTGAGCTTGCTTGTCTTTCATCCAAGAATTGTGAGTAGATGATGTCAGTACAGTAGGTGTGTTGGTTGCTTAGTGTTTTTCTCTGTCTCCTGAGCACCAAAGGATAGAGAGAGAAAGGGGGCAGGAGCATTTGGAGTGACAGATTGATGAAAGTTTGGTGCATTGCTGCATGATGTACTGTGGATGGCTGAAGGTTGGCTGTGAAAGAGTGGTTTAGAATACTTTCTCAACATAAGGGCAAAGAGTGAATATCCCCCTTTGGAATGGATTGGCAGGCCCCAGTAAAACTTTGCCAAATGAGTTATTGTTGCTGTTCTGCCTTGGCCAGAAACTGATGGAAAGTTTCTGTTTGGCACCATAACCACCACCTCAAAGTCACTGTCTTTTTCCTAGTTTGGGTCACTGTCAAATTACGCATAGGGGAGAAGTGCGCAGACTTTGTGACTGGTGAACAGGTACAGTTCTACACACCTACAGCATGTGTCCCACTTAGTTTGTCTCGCCACATAACATGACAACATGAAAACTCTCCCAGTTGACTGGGTTACTCGCACAATTACTGTCTGTTCATGGAAACATTGGTAACAGCAGATAATGCATACATATAGGGAGGTGGTGCAAACTCCAATAATTCGTAACAATGACTTCTTAAATAGTGTATGTTCGTATAACAAAGTTTGCTTGAATGGTATATAATTTTCAACCATGTAAATCACATTTGCTTAGAAAATGATCAGTGTTGCCATAGGGCCATAGCATTCTAATATCTTGCAAGGGTTGTGTTCCACTGAACTCATCAGGCATCATTTAAAAAAATGCCAGATGAACATGTTTAGAAAGTTAAAATAGTAGCTGCGTACATATTGTAGGAACATACATGTATCTGCTTTTAACAAATGTTTTGCCTACTAGTCTTCATAGCTGCTTATTTTGCTTTCTTTATTTTTATGTTAGAATATGTTTGTTGTTTGAAATTTCATCATTTACATATATGAGATTAAGTAATGTAGATATTAAAGACCTTTTGAAGGACCAGATGGTTTACTTGATTATTCATTATTTATGTTTCTTGCATCTTTTCGCATGGTATAATGCAAGGTTTACTAACATCTGTGAACTAGTACACGATACTCATACTCTTGATATGTAGCTGCCTAGATGGCACTTCATTTAGTTTATCAACGGTGTTATAAGCATGTGTAGCTGACAATAATAAGAAAAGGAAATGTTGGTATGAAGTCATTTTACTGGTGACTGTAAAAAAAAGCCATCAGAGTGAAGCAAGAACTGAATAAAGGCATATCCAAAGATGTAACTGTAAACATTATTGTATTGAGTGGCTTGGCTGTCAAGTGTGTTTTGATGAAATGGGAATGTAAGGGCTAGCAAGTTTTCATTTGTAAGTGATTATATTTCTAACTGAATTGGGTTTGGTGGGTGGTAAGCATTGTCAGTACACTTGGCAAAGGCATGGTCCATCCTGCCAAGAGGTTTGGTCAGTGCTACGAAGAGGTGGACGAGTGTTCGTTTATATTTAAAGTACTCTGCATATCAAACTGGGACTGGACCAACATTTAAAAGTGAAAAATAAATTATCCATCTGTCTGTGCTTTTGAACAGTAAATTTTATATGATTGTTACATAAAGATTGAATCATAGTCACTAAAGGTATGCACAATGGAAATTTCATTCTAGGTGGGGAGGTAACTTCATGTGAAACAAATCTAAGCTCATGTCACATGGACTGAGTAATTTGGTACTAGAATATAGATTAACAATATTGAATTGTTTATTGTGAGCCTCATATGGTCCCACCCATTGCCGTCCAATTTGCCAAGTTGAGATTTTAGAGAGCTCCTTGTCCATATATGGACAGACTTAACAGTAATTTTGAACTTCACTGTTGCCTCTGACCATACTTCACAATGGGATTGACTAGAAGGAAATATTGCTAGGTGCACTATTATGTTCCAGTTTGGAAAAAATAGATACCAAAGTGAGTTGACAGTATACTGATACTTTGCCAAAACAGCCATCTTCAGAATGCAAAGTGTTTTAATGATTCCTGTACAGGTGAAGTGTCAATATACTTCATTCCACTTTTGTATTCATTTCTCAAACTGTGTGTTACGCATACTTCACTAAGTTCCAGCTGTAAGTATGTACAGTATTATGTGTGTTAGTATCTTTCCCTGTTATAATTATCTCACATCTGTATCTTGTTCATTTTTATATAAATATGACCACCAGTCATTATTTATGTGTATCCATTTCTGTCTTTATATTTATTAGATGGACTTATTAAATTTTGTTGTTTCTCTGTTTTTATCAGTTTTTATACCCAATTTTATGGTATATCCTCAGTTATTTTATAGCATATTTTGTGTCGAGACTATCGATAGGAAACTTAAACCTCTTTTTACCCTTTCTTGACTTAAATGACTTAACTGACATTATTCATCTCCACTTCATATTTCCCTCTTCTTGCTCAGCAAACAATGTTATCTAACTCAAATCTTCAGTCCTTCACTTAAGTTAGCCTTTCATTTTCCACACCTTCATTTTGTTATCTCTTGTTAAAGTTTAATTAAGTAGCAGTATTTGGTTGAAGAAAATGATTTTTATTACTTATGTGTATGTAATGTGTTTTATGTACAGTATATTATATTCCCTCTAGGAACTTGGTTTCAGTTATCAGTGTTAATTGATATTTCATTTCTTTTCAGTAGCTCCTGCATGGCAATACAAATCCGTTCACTAAATGATCAGCTTTAGGTAAACTGTGTGCGACATGAAATAGATATATTCTTACATGTTATATGTGCTATTGTTAAGTTGAGAATTTTTAGATAATTGATGTTTATGCTTATAATTTTTGTCCTTTTCTCCCTCAGACAAGGCCGGGTCAGCTGAAACCCCAAGAACTGGGAGGGGCGCTGGCAAAACTCCTGCCAAGACCACAGCAAAGACTCCAGCCAAACCCCCCGCCTCCAAACCCCCCAAGGCTGCTACTGCTAAGGCCACTCCTGCCCGTGGAACTCCAAAGGCCTCCACCGTCCCTCCTAAGGCCACTCCAAAGTCAGGGCGACGGGCTGCAAGGAAATAGCCCGAGGATGATGCTGGAAGCGGCGGTAGTACACCTCACAACCTTACCGCTTGCATCCGCCTCATGCTGATGGACAATTAATTGCCTGGGTATTACCCAGATGTGCAGCCAGCCTAATTAATACCACACACCCCAAGAGAACAGTCATACTCTAGTGGACTGCTAAGAAACTCATATATGTACTGCTCTCTGTTGGTGAAACCTGTAGAGATCAAGGAGAGATGGTGGGGGGCACTGTTCCTCATGTATTGCACCATTCAGCATTTCTGTACCTATCCCCTCTCAATTCAATCTGACAATATTCTGTTATTAATACCTTTTCCCTCACAATCCTGCCATAACCCTGCTTTCATTTAATCCTATGAACTTATAATTTGTGATCAGTATTCCTTCTCTAAAAGTTCAAGATCATCTTTCCTATCATTCTCTCCAATGGTATCCTTGAACATAATCAGTCTGTTGCTCCTTCCCTCCTCAATCCATCCCTGATTATTGTACGATGGCTGTTCAGTGCATGGGTGTCAGCTCGGGTAGGTGGCTGTATCTGTATGTTTGTGTGTGTGTCTGTGTGTGTGGATGTGTGTACAGAATTCAGTGAGGGTATATGTAACCAGTTTAAATTAAACTAGAAGATAGGTTCCGTTCAGAGTACATATTAATGTTTAATCTATTGTATATGTAAAATAGTTCTCAATGTACAACTCAAACTTTTTATATCATTTCAATATAATTCCCCTTCTGCCCCAACACTCAACGATAAACTGAGAGACTGTAAATTACTGCTCAACATTAAATTATTTTTGGAATAGCATAAAAAAAAAAATCTTTGATGTCCAAGGAAGGTGTTATGGTGAAAGGTACACATTATATTGTTTTCCACTAGAATAACCAGAAGCACTTATCTCTTTGTGTAACACAATGTGACTGATAGTTTGAGTTTGTATATTTATTTTTCAATCATGGTATAAGTGATTGGTATTTGCAGTTCCCTTAATCATTTTGAAAGTGAGAGTGTGATATTTTTGCTACTGTTCCATGCACGATTATTACCTGCACTCGAAGTACTGAGCAATTGGGTTAGGAATTAATAAGCAGTAGACTAGTATTGCCTGCCCTCTACTGAGATGTGGGAGTACAGGACCTGGGGCTGTTAGGAGAACTGGTCTCGTGATATTACTACCATGTTGCACTACATTTGATGAAGATGTTATTCACTTCAGAAACTAAAGATATTGCACCTGAACTCATCATTTGGGTATGATTTTTTTTGCAGTCAAATGTGGCCTCACATTAAGTAGATTTTTAATTTTAATAAGTTTTCTTAAAATCTTGTTACCTGATTCAGTGTGATGATGTGCAAGGAGTTGGAGGGTAGGAGATGCTTGCGAGACCCTTTCTACTCTCACCGTGTACCCTGTATAGAACACTAAAGTACATGTATACACTAATAGTGTAATTTGTTGCTGCCATTTTGTGTTCTGGATTTTATAAAGTTTGTGTAAAATGTCTTGAGATATGAAGAGAAGGGGTTCAGATCAGGATGTGGAGGGCAGGGTATGGTAGGCTGTACATAAGTAATGACCCGTAACATTTGATGTGCTGTCTTGATCGTAGGTGTGTGTGTGTGTGTGTGTGTGAATTACGAATGCTGTCCGTGTTACAGACTACATTAGGTCATAAACCTTAGATGCCACTGAATGGAGGACAACGGCTTGTAAAATACACTCCATCCTCATTTTGTCAATGGTAAATGACAAATAATGTAAGCTTTGTAACCTGTAATCAGAAATGCTGCTGTTGGTGCACCCTGCCATGTCGGTGCCTGAGATCAAGAGTTGCAGTTGCATTTAACCTATATTGACAATGTATCTCTGGAAACCAAACCTAATGCTACAATTTTGGCATGGTTCCGTATGCACTTTCAGCATCCCAGATAGTCTTACATATGGACTAGTGATATCGAGGAATGTGTCCCAACTTTTTTATTTTTATTTATGATTTTTACAGACAAATGTGAGAAACTGCACACTTTACATCTTGACATAATCAGAGAAACATCTTGGTTTTGTACTTAGCTGTTTCAAACATCAGAACTTGTAGATGTTTTTATTGGTATATATGAATATTATCAGTACTGTATTAGGTGTCAGTGTACATGAGAATGACATGTTCTTTGATATACAGTATGTAGTATGTTTACCACAAGAGAAAAGCAGTCGGCCATTACCGATTAAACGAGTTGCTTTTTTAATAACAAACTTGTTTTACGGTAAACTTTTATACAGATCTTGACGACTGTTTAGGGTATTTGTAATGGTTCTGTGTTTCACAACCCTTTTAGTGCAAAGCTTGTTGAGAGAGAGAGATTGGTGCAGTGTGTGTGGTCCAAGATGCTTGTGTGTTAGTGCAAGTATGCATGTATGTGTATGTTTGAAGTTTAAATGCTGTGATTGGCCCCAAAAAATTAAGAATGTGATTCCAGTTTGATATAATTTATCTATGAACTTTTGCGATAGGCAGGTAATGGAACAGGTCGCTAATAAGTACTTGGGATTAAGGTATGTTTTTAAGTTTGACTTGTCCATACCAGATTGTACAATTCTGGGGCATTCTAAAAATGGAGGGTGTAGTGAAGGATTTATAATTGAAATATTAGTGGTAGGGAATGAAGAGCAAGTGATCAGTGGCTGAGCGCAGGATATCAGTGAGGCTCATTATCCCAATCGCAGTTTTCTAGAAAATTTAGTCTTGTAGGGTTCAAGATCAATGCTTATGGATCTATTTTTGTGAACGTTATTTCTGAATACCTTTTTGGTTGTCACTGACATTAGTACACCCTTTGGTGAATTTATCTTTTGGTTATCAGGAGACCTTAATTAGCCTTTATTAACCAACAATCAATCACATGACTGGACAGACTGAAGAAATAGGAGTTTTAAGTTTGATAGAAATGGCAGTCAATGGTACTACTAGCATTACTGACTAAAGAGTGTTAGCATGCCAGAGACGCCAGAAACTATTATTTGCAATAATATTTTTTCTGTGATCATCTGATCATTTTTTACCTCTCTCTGTGTATTTTTCACTTGCTGTCTTACTACATTATGTTTATGGGCATAAGAGAAGCAGAGATTTATCAATAGTACTGTATTGTAATGACATCATATTTCTGTTACACCTTGAGTTTGACAGACTGGATTGCATGAAATCTTTGTCTGATTTCCTTAAGTTGTATGGAAGTTATAATTTTAAAACTTGTAATGGATGTTTGTTAACCTCTGAAATATTCATCTTGTGTAAATTATGCTTTTCCACTAGTTGCTATTAAAGATTATTTTGAGGATACAGTTTTTTCATTATAACCTTATGGTTGGATTAGTAGGCTACTTTGTTCAGTTATCAGAATGCTATACAGAAATTGCATTGAAGCGTGAACATTAATAATTGAAATAAAATTTAAAACACATCTATGAATGAAGGTGGCGTTACCAGTGTATAAATTATTGTTTACGCGCCTGAATTGACAAAAAATGCATTGCATTGATAGCATCTGGCAGGTTCTTTCATACAGTGCGTGCTTTTGACCTTGGATTATGTAACCTGGGTTCTCTGGTAGAATGTTAACTGGTAATTATTGACGCATGCGGTAGTAATATTGGGAAAAATCATAATCAGAATTGAGATATTTTAATATCCAACCGGCAACTACTGTTGTACGCCTACGAAAATAGTATGCACATTCGGCCATTTTGTAAAGTCGCCTTTAGAGTGGGGCTCAATAAAGCCGTGGTGCGCAGAGTGAGCGTCTTGTGTAATGTCCTCTGCCGCTTCTACTATCCAATCAACACTCCTATTTTAAATGGAAGAGGCCCAGCCAATGAAAACTGAGCTATATGCCGCGCGTCCCGAATCAGCCAGTCACAAGAGAGGTACTATGTAAGATGTGACCAATAGCCATGTTGGTTTCATACCGTGGCGGCCAATCACACTCACTCCGACCAGCGCGCCAAAGCGTCCGTTAGTGTTCATGTGAGGCTCCACACATAAATTCCTATTGGTGTTTTCTACGTAAAATTCGGTGAGTACAGAAAAATTAGGATATATAGGGGAAATATGATTGTGATATTATAATGTTGATATTGTAGTGTTCTTGATGTGGGAGTATTGGGAAGGAGTGTACAAGGGTCTGGCTAGAAAAATGGGTTAAAGATTTGTCTGGGTATGGGTTCAAAAGTGGCGGGTAACGCTGCGTGGGGACGCCGCCTCCTGCACCACCACCACCACGCACACTGGCACACACACACCCTAACAACATTATAAATAAATACACTGAAATGCTGCACCAATATTATATGCTACTTTTTCAGGACTCGATTTATATACGGCTAAGAACGGGGATTTTAGTTAAGATGTTAATTGGTTTGAGTTTTGTTTGTATGGGTTGGAATGGTTAATGATGTTTTACTGATAAACCCTCCCTACCAGACATCCGTCAACAATGTAGGCTACTACTATCTCCATCCTTACTTCGGCTGACCTAGTAATACCGGTAGGCCTCGTTAGTGTGTGTACATACTATTAAGCTTTAGTGAGAACATTGTGAAAACAAGTTTATCTACCATATCGTCTTGGCATGACAAGTATTGGGTTATCATGATTGTTTATCTTTACAAGCGTTCAATACTCCAGACTCCATGACATAACAGCTATATTTGGAGTACCTGCAACAAGTGTGCAGTCCCGAGGCTATGGACTAACGTTTGGAATATTGTAGAGTGTTGTGTGTCCATGAGATTCAGCTGTGTTGAGGTAGGGTGTGGCACTACCAGTACCAAGCTAGGTTCTTGCCAGCAAGCTCGGTACCGCAAGCTCCTGTGACTGTCACAGTCACTTGTCAAATCTAAGCTCAATAAGGGACAAAATTCCTTTTTTCACCGTAGTGATGACTAGTTATATATATAGTATCAATATTTGATGCTAGAAAGGAAGTCTGTGGAAATGGATATATATTAATGAGAATAATAAGTTAGTAATGGTAATGTTATGTAGCCCCAAACTATACCGTTTCACACGTAGCCGTCATGTCACCCCAGTCTGTAACATAGGCATATCCTGCTCCCAGTGACACAAGAAAGATTAGATCATGCTTTTTCCTTGCCATAATAGGAGAATCTCTAAAATAAAATGATAATTGGATTAAGGATAAAAGAAAACCGCTCTAGGCCTGAAGGATCCTGTAGGTACGGCATGACGAGGAAAAGGGTGATAAGAGATGTGGAACAGCAGAAGGAAATAGGAAAGGAGGGAAAATTGAAGATTTGAAAGGTAGTAGCTGGGGCTGAAGGGCGCCAAAACACACATCACCGCAGGCAATGCCTCGTACGGGGAATAATATTGTGAAATAATATATAAACATTCGTGTCTAATTGGGCCTTGTCAAAATTAAAATTTCAATCATTCACTCGTCGTTCTCTCTTCAAAGAAAGCATTTTCTGCATTTGGTCTCGATCCTCGGAAGGCAAATGACCGTGATGGGATTTCCCATGTTATCTTTGAGAACTATACTTTTGTGATGACGTGTATTTTTCATTGCATTCTGTCATCAATACTTTTCCTTCCTGCTGAAAGCTTGCTCAGTTCCAACCAGTTTCACAGGAGGGTGATCACTTCCAACCTCGCAACTATCACCTCAATGCTCTGATATCTTTGCTATCTAGACAAGGACCTTACCAATGTACACACGTTAGTATAGGACAGTGGTTCTCAACCATTTTCAGTCCATGAATTCTCAACATTCATGTGGCTCCCCTGCATATTTTCTCAAATCCCACCCCGCCAAAAAAAAAAGGTTTAAATAAAATAAAAACAAAATGTTGATGAAGAGAACACTTGCTTTATTTAAGTCTTCTGCCAGGACAGAGTGATGCAAGTTTTTTTTTTGTCCATGGCAAGAATTGTATAATTTGTGACAGCCTGCCATTCCCCCCCTAAATTCTTGCCATGGACCCCTTGGGGTCCATGGCACCCAGGTTGAGAACCACTGGTATAGGAGATGGTAAACTTTTATGTGACAGTGACCTGTGTATAACTGAATCTCTAAGTTTGTGTATTAATTTGGCATGTTGAATATTGGATTCATCATGTTTTGCATAGAGATGTTTAAGTTACTGAATAACAACTCTGCAAAACAAGATTACCGTAATTAAGCCAGTTATAAAACAATAATCACGTACTGCAGGGGTGAGTCATCCATAAAGTTTGTGAAAAATATAATCAGTTACTGTTTGTGACTTAGAAAAACAACAATAATATAATTCTCTCTCTCTCTCTCTCTCTCTCTCTCTCTCTCTCTCTCTCTCTCTATATATATATATATATATATATATATATATATATATATATATATATATATATATATATATATATATTGCTTTGTGGACTCCAAACCAATAGACACAAATGGCATTGTAATTGTAGACTATTATAGTGTCTGTTGTTTTCGGGTCACCAAATCAATTTTCAAGGTCCAAGCATAGAGAGAAATTAGTAGAGGCGACCGATCTTTTGTGCAGTAGTGTACAGATTCAGCATTATCAGGTTCATGAACAACAATATTCATTACTTGGACAAAATCTTCCCCAGTCTCAGAAAGAATTTAGAATTTTTGTAACTGGTTCACTGTCACCTTTCACAGGAATTTTTGTTGGCCATTTGCATAACGCTACCAGCCGTTGATCACAGAGTCCTAAAAAAGTATCACCCATTTTTTTTAATGCGTTTTAGCCGAAATGATGCACTCCAGGTTAGTGCTTTGGAGGGGATGGGGTCACTACCTTCCCTACGCCGTAATAATATACAGTATTGTAATAGTACTATATATTGGGTCAAAGTACTGGTGCACAGTGTGCGTGCAACATTTTGGACCACAGAAAGCAGTACAGTAGTTATGAAAATGTTTTCCGTATGCAATAATGTGATACTTTTGTAAGGGAGTGTAGCCTACCCTCATGTCACGACCACCATCCTTGTCACAGTCACATCCACTCACACCCATTTTTCCTACAAGACGTAAGTTCATTAACAATTGCAGAGATACTTCTGATCACGTTGAAGTATGTTGTCATGGCTGTGTATACAGCCTAGGCAAAATGATATGTCGGCATGTCTGCCAAAATGTTCTACTCCTGTGACCTAGATAAGATCAGCCTGTATGTCCTTTATGCATTATGTAACATACGCGCTTCCTTGTATGTTCCATCCTGTCTCTACCCTACACAGCCGTCGCTCGCGCCCTTTATCATAATAATTCTCAACATTCATCCCTTTCCCTTCCGACGCTCACTCGGTTTCCTCATTTCCTTTTACAAGGTTGGTGGAAGACAAGGTTGGGTCGCATACTGTGTAACCGTATAGACAGGTGGACCAGTTCACATTGTTTAGTTTTTTAAAAATTATCCCGTCAAGCCTACCCACGCCGTAGCGGGATCTGGGGTTTGTTTGGTTATAGTAGTTTAGGCCTATGTGTGGACATCAGTCACGTACAAATGTGACTATAGTTGGTATAGTTTTGTGCATTGGCATAAAGTTTTTGCAAGTGATAGTCGTTAGTTGCTTCTTTTTTCACAAGAACTTTTAGGAGATTTTTGAATTTTATAAAATTACAATTAATCCCTGAGGTATTTGTCCATCCAAGAGGCAGGAGTGAGTGTGAGACGAGGGGCAGGGTGGAGGGAAGCCCACCTGGTGTAGTCTGTCACTGATTTACAAGTTCAGAAGCAGCAACGTGAACTCAAGACTGCATTTTTTGGTCAGCGACACTAATGCAATAAGATTGAAGAAACGCCTGACAAAAACTAAAAAAATAAGGTGTATGGTGTAATTGCTCGCATTTGCATGTAGGTAGGCTAGTACCAATAAGTTTAGCATCAGTGCTCCGTTGGTCTATTGAGCGTGTAATCGGATAGCCTAAGAGAGAGATTAGGTCTATGAGACTTACGGGAGTCTAGTATTTTTATGAATTGTTTGAGTACCGGCAGCCTTGTCAATAGTGTAAATCTTTTATGACTGGACACAGGCTCAAGGCCCTCAGGCACGCTATCCAATGGTGCCAGTTTGTGTTTTCGTCATATATTGTGTAACTGCCTAGACGGCGTGCAAATTAATCTTACCTTTTACTTTTTTATATTTGTCTTTGTCACACACACTATTGTATCTCCTGTACAGTGGTAGGTCGTTGGGTAGGCTGTCATGAATTGAGGTTGAAGTTAGCGAAGAAAGTGAATGAGTGAGCGTCCAAGTGCTCGGGCCAACACACACATACACACACTTCTGGATACGCCTCTTTCTCTCTCTCTCTTTCTCTCTTGTCAGGACCTACTCCATACTATTTCAGTAGTCCCTCTTGTAACATTAAATTGGTAGGTTGAGATACTAACATCCCGACAATAACCAGCAGCCAGAACTTAAGATGAAGAGAATAGATCTATAGTTTTTAGAGGTGTTCTAGTGTGTGATACGGTACGCAGTATAAGCATGTCTTTGAACTCGCTGTGTCATGAGAAGTTCCTGAATGTGAAAGCTGTTATTACATAGTACAGCATCTAGCCTGAGAAGGGTTTAGGCCTACTGGCCACTCGTAGTAAAATTTTCGTCAGTGAGGCCTGTATGGTCTTAGGGACTATTTTAGTAAGCCATACACACAAGGAAGGAATGTGACCTGCCAGACTAGCTCAACGGTTGTTCCCTCTCTACCCCTCTCACCGCACCTGGCCCAGACTAGTGGCTCAAGATAAAAGTAGTGTATGGAGAGGGTAGCATGGATATAGTGTCTTGGGTGTGCTCAGAATATAGTTACCACAATTATATATATTGTATGTCGGTCTGTATCATTTATTGTGGTAGCTATGCTGAAAGTATTTTTGTTCTTATAGTTACAAATCGTATGGCTAAGTTAATTGTAGGCTAGGCCTACACGGCAAACCCACCTGCTGACAATGCTAGAGTGTAAGGTAGTGGAAACGGTGCCCGGATAAACATACGAAAACGCTTGAATTAGGCCCTAGTTTATTTTTTTTATGTTCCGACGCTGGACATAGGCTTCATCAAGCCCGTCACCGTGGCCCAGGTCAACTGCTACCCAAGGTCTTAACCTTGCTGCTACCCACACACACACACACACACACGTCACGACATCCAGACTGGCACCCAACCACAGAGGGAGGGAAGTGATTGTAATTCCCAAATACTGCAGCTGTTGTACCAGCGAGGGTGTTTAACGACTTTCGGTGGCCTCCACTTTAACCTTGATTTCAGTACTCGAGAGTGTACGGGGCAAATTTAACGTGGCATCAGAATGAGTTTGAGGTATAGGGACTCATTGCCAGACTAAGTGGACAAGAATCATTAAGCCAAATAACCGCGAAAAGCTTGGAAGTTCTATGTACTCACATGTCCCCTTGTCCCACTGTTATTAGGGTTGTGGTGTTCGAGGTATGTAGGCTACAGCCACAATCAGATATCCACCGACACTTTCCTTGCCGACTGTACATAGGCTACAAGACTTCACAATTATTACCGTACATATCGTCAAACAAACATTAAGTATGCTGATCTTGGCAGAATCATTCACTATACTGTACTGTACAGTCGGCGGCAATCCTGTCGCCTCACCTGCTTCACCGAGACATGCAGTGTTCATGGACTCGAGAAATACGCACGTTTTCTACACCTAAAAATCTCAAGTCTGAACATCGCGTGCCTCGGTGAAGCAAGTGAGGCGACAGGACTTCTGCTGCCGACTGTACAATCCTTTAATTAATATTTTTGATACTATGGGGACTGCTGCGAACTTTCGAATCGGACACACAACCTTGACCAAAACGACCTAAAAACTGTAGATTGGACAAACCTATAGCTAGGCTTAGTCGCTTAGCCTATACGTCTGTTGCTGGTACCGCTTCTCTCGCCAGTCCAGTCGACTAGATAAGTCCGTTTTCCACCAATGCCTATCTTTCAAATATTTACCTATCATGGATTAAATTTGCACAATTCTGATTCCAAAGCAGTACCGTAAATCCATACCATATACAATAGCGCGTAAACCTTATCTTGCACGAACTGCATAGTATGTTGATACGTGAGGATGACAGTTTAGTTAAAGATATGAATAAAACTCGTCAGTGAGGCTCGGGGGTGGGGTTGGCACTCGGGATTCCACAATCGCTGAAGTTGCCCTTGTCTCTACGCTGTTCCCTTCTAGGCAACAAAGGCCAAACCAACCGTCTCAAAATACTGTCTGGCAAGTAACACTGGTAGCTGTAAGAGAGAGAGAGAGACAGCCAGTCCTTGCACACATGTGAACGTGAGTAAGTCTGTTCACCGTGATACTTGTACTGTATATCCGTAGATAATTGTGCGAGGGACGACGTTTGCAAGATTCCTAAGGATTCATTGGCCTACACTATTTACAAAATACGTATAATTATCGCTGGGATTCGGGCCCATCGACCACACGCCAAGCTGAGTCCCTATTAATACACACCCGAAAGAGCAGGTGATTGGATGTGTCCAAGAATGTGTCGATATATATATATATATTTTTTATAGTACTCAGCTTTCAGTGTGTTCGAATCTCAACTGACAGTGACGTATGTGTGTACGAGTAGCAGTTGACCTGGGCCACGGTAACGGGCTTGATGAAGCCTATGTCCAGTGTCGGAACATTAAAAAAATATAAAAACTAGAGAAAATAGCTGTTTAAAATGTATTGGTAAGTTGTTTCTAGCACCATAACACTCACAAGTAACGAAATTAGTTTAACCTAAAAGCTCGCTCAAGTTTATAGTGTAGGGCCTACACGAATAGGAGGGAAAACAGGTGTCAAGAACCTTTCTTGCCTCAGGCCAAGCTGAGCCACTCCCTCTAAACTCCCTCACCCCCACCCCTACCCCCAACGGGCCCTACCACGAACCAAGGCGGCCAGTGCCTCACACTCTAGTTTCAAGATCAACACAGACTGAAGGAATATGGAGGTCGCAGACTATCCCGTAGTGAACTTATAACTTTGTACTGATTTGATTAAACTATATCATTGTGTAGTCGATGGTCACGTCCCTAAATATATTTCAAGCTGGCTAATGTTTTCGTTTCTTAACCACCATAATTTGATGTTCTGTGTATGGTATGGACACAATGCCATATGTATTAAGCAAAGATCTTCTATAGTGAAAGTAGTCTTGTGACATTCCTGTCCTCACCCATATAGCTTGGTGAGGGGTCTTGTTAGGCTACTCTGTGACAGCATTACCAGTAGTTGCTATTATATGTTTATATATTTTTTTTGTGTTGTTAAGAATTAATCGTGTTTAAATATAACAGCCATACGACACTGTTGATTGACGTTGTGACCATCGTGGGAGCAAAGAGAGAGATCGGTGATTTCTCAGCGGGTTTTCGTGGTGTTGAGGTAGGAGATATAAGTAACAGCACGGTATTTCCTGAACCGGGAGTAACACCGTGAAGAGAAATACAGTTCCTAATAATCCCGTACTCCATATTTTTCTAAGCTCTTATATGCTGTTCAATCGTAGTTTCAGATAGTTTGGTTGGTCATTTTATCCTTCTGAAATTGTATTTGATATTGGTTTATCAGTCCTTATGGATGACTCCAGAGCTCGCGCAAGCGCGTGTTCTTTAGCAAAAAATTATTTGCCGTAGCCTAGTAGATGTGTCAGAACCTTCTCGATCCGTTAGAGGGTAGGGTGGCAGGCCTACTGAGAGTCTAAATATCCTATAGCAGTAGTTTAGGGTGGGGGGGTCGTTTCTATCGTAGCCTTGGTCTGAACAATCGGCCCTTTGCGGGTCTCGGTTCTCCCGAGCGGAGCGAGCCGAAAGCGGCAATTTTCAGACATTTCAGACAAGGCTATTAGCCTTGATTCATTGGAGGTACTGCGCCAGGCTGGCGCCGCCAGTTATAATTTCATGAAAATTTATTGTTTTACTTCCTCTCAGCTAGTCAACTTCCCCTTACACAACTGTATTCCCTTTTCTCTACCGTCCACACGCTACTTCCTACTGTAATGTACTTCTTTTCTTGGTTTGATGTACAGTACAGCCGTTTTCTTTGCTTCTGAGGCAACTGCCACCATGTCTAGCCACTCCTCGTCCCACTAATAGAAGTGGGAGATAAAGAGAGGGGGGGGGGGTTGACACGTAAGAATGTGCTCGGCTGTTAGGCTACACTTAAACTTCAAGCCAGCCTTTGTGCCTCGGGTTCTTCCTTAAACGCAATTTTACATTATGCCTTTGGTATTGCGGTATCTTTTATTTTCTTCAATGCCAGGGAAGGGATATAATGTAGCAGGTACCGTAGCATAATGATGAAGGGATATAATGTAGCAGGTACAGTCATGGTCAATAGTCCTGCAACACCTTCCAATGAGATGGCTTCGAAAAATGATCCGAAACTATAGCTGTTGGTCTCAGCTATATTGGTTCATAAGTTTCAATCAAATGGCTCGCTTTTATTCACCAGGTTGCAGGACTTTTGGCCATGACTGTACCGGTACCGTAGCATAATGATGGATGATATTTCATACGGTGGCATATCCATTAAATAATGTTTCCCCTTGAGAATCTGTGCCTTTGGTTCATTACTGCAGCCTTTCCACTATCTGTACACCAGAGGGATCGAGTGTTTACCGTTAGAAAAAAAAACGTGCAGTTATTGCGGTACGGTACTCGACCCAACTCACGATTCACGAAAGATATTATGAGGAAGTACGGTATGTTAATGGACGGTGGTGTCATGAGAAGCTTGCACAATGAGAAACCATATAGTGTCTTACCTATAGAGTAGGTATATTATGAGTTTATTTCGTCTCCCTTGAATGTTGTCAGAGTATAGTCCTGAATATATGCCTTGATGAGATATATATAGACAGTACAGTAATGTACCCGTGAGTTACATTTTGGTTAGACAGTAAGATCTGCATTGCATTAGGCTACTTATATTATATGGTACTGGTACATCAGTTACTGTTTTGCACATTAGGCATCAAATAGGAGGTTACCTCCTTGGAGGTACTGTAATGACTTTGTCATTGTGGTTTATAAATTAATGTTGTGATGTTAGAAATTATCTGCATTGTACTTCACTGATTATTAACATGTGTTGTGTTGCAGGCCAATCATGAAGAAGTTTAATGTCAAAGACAAGGTCATGGCAAGATGGCCTGGGTCATCACTCTGGTTTGAGGGCACTGTTGTTGACTTCAACGACATAGAATACCAGGTTCGCTTCACTGATGAGGGCAAATCTGAATTTGTCGTCAAGCACCGGGATGTCAAGGTGAGCAATAACAAGAATGAAATTTAACTTATGGTGTTGACTGAGTCTTGGAATTTTTTTTCTTTTAATCCATATTATGTTTGATATATGATCATTCTCTTTGCAATAACCTTTCTGTTCTTTATGTTTGCTCATATTATACCATCTCGGGAACACCTTCCTCTTTGATCCATTGATTTTCTCATACTGCAGCTTTCAAGAATTATATTTTTCGAACTCCATGCACACACTTCTCGGTTCATGATTTCCCTCTCTCCTACTCTCAATTTTGTGTTCATTCCACACCATCAACTGACAACCATAGGATTTTTTAGGTATCTGCAGTCCCTAGCAGCTTCTGAACTGAATCCTTGGTTTTAACAGGACCTTCAGTTGAATGGATTACCCACATTCATCACATTTCCTACTGTGTATTGTGTTAATGTGTATATCCATGTTACAGTCAAGGGCAGACTTTCAAGCAAGGAAGCGGTCAAAGAGTCGTGGGAGATCCAGAAGTCGTGGTCGCACTGGCCGACAAAGTCCCGGAAGGACTAATAAATACTACAAAGAACCAGAAATAGTGAAGGAAAAAGTCATCCAAGCACCTACCGAGCAGTTAACCAAGCAATTAGATTCAGAACCATTGATATTAAACACAACCACCCAAACCCCTGATGGAGCACCCAGAAGCAGAGTTATTTCCACCGACAACATGGCTCCCCGCACTTCCACCCCTATGCGTCAGTCCCCACATCTGTCTGCCTCCAAAGATAAGGTAACCCCTAACTGCCACATGCCACTGTTACTTGATTACCATTGTTAGAACATAAAATCAGTCTAAATTCTACAGCATTGTTAGTATTTCACTTAAAATGATTTTACCTATAATACCATAAAGTATATTGCATTACTGTAAGTCTGTAACTTTGTTGTATTTTCAACTTGGTTTTTAATTTGTCAGATACTGAGACAGTACTCATTTGAATAATAACTTTGTTATAGTGCTATGTTCTATAGTCTTACACAACAACAATGACAAAAAACCCTCGGATTAATGAGTGTTTTTATGCAGCCCTGTGTCACTGAAGTAATCTTTTTCTTTTGGAATGTGTATTGGTAATGAATGAGACACAAAATATGGTATTGTCACCACAACCTGGGGATTTCAAACTGCAAAATCAATTGATCTATTTTACCAAGCTTCCTCCTGAGAATGCATATCTTAGGATGGTGGCTATGGCAATCTAGTACAGAAATATTTCTGCCTCTGTCAGCTTAGGTTTCACTTAGGGGCTATATAATTCCTTGCTCCATGGAGACTGTTTTTTGGATATTCTCCCAACCAGCAGGGGATACAGGGTGTTTGTAAGGTTGTGCATGGGAAGAAAGGTATATATTTTTTTATAATACATTGAGTTGGTATATATCATTGTTTCCATAATTGTGTGTTGTTTACAGTATGTGGTGGTGGTTTGATACCTTAAATATAGGGCAGACAAAATGTAATAGAAATGTGAGGGAGAAAAATATCCAGTCAGTTTTGTAAATCTTCCAACATTATGGTAGTAGTACCTCCTTGACTGAAGCTGTCTACTCATAGTACAGTACTATGTACCACCAAATGAGGTTTAAATTATCACAGGCAAGTGTACTATAAAAGTAATTCAATGTTTATAACAAGGATTGTTTTTTTTTTTTGTGGGGGGAGCATCATTGAAATGCCGTAAAGAGAATAAAAAAATATAAACATGGCATTCAACCTTTCCCCAGTCTTTATCCATATACATATATGTAGATTGGTGGTCTGCAGAACTTATCATGAAGCCAGCTTTTTTTGGAATACGTGATTCATGGCAAAATACAGGGATATTGATATTAAGCCAGGAATGAGCGGTGATATTTAGGTATGGTATGTTAATCAATTGGTGATTTATTTCAGAATGATATTGACGGGCAAGTGAACAATGTGAAACCTGTGACAGAGACTGTTGTAGCAGCCCCCAGTTTAGGCAGTCGGGTGTGTGGTCTTACCTGTCGGGTTGGTTCAGGGATAAAGGCAATTATACGTGCTTTTGTGCCTGCCTGGGCAACCATCAAGACAGTACCATTGATTATTGTTATGATGATGATGCCCATCATTCTCAACGAGAGCTGTACTAAGGTATGCAAATGCTTTAATTAGATTTTATTTTTATATTCCTACAGTTAATCTCCATATCTCATATCTGCACAACATTGAAGTTCATTTCATCAGTAGTGTTAGCTGTGTTAAAGGTTAATCCATTGCCGAACACTTCTGCAAACTTTCTACTGTCCTGGTTTCTTTTAGTCTATTCCATTCCAGCAGATAATATATTTCTCCATTTATTTATCTTTATTTTTGTTATTGATCTAGGTCATATTAATCATGAAAATCCCATTTCTCTTTCACCAGGGGACAAGCTTTTACCCAGCTAGGTTTTATCAGGGGACTGCCAGCTCGCTGCAAATAGACAGTATTACTCTTTGCTCTTAGAAGCCAGACTAATGGGGCCAACTTACCTCCTCTGATGTTCATGGGTTTAATAGGTTACTATAAACTGTCTAGCAATAAGTGCATTTAAGCACAGAATCAGAATAGAATGCTTATATATTTTTATCAATCTCATTACTTACTATTATTTATTGGTGAAGAAGACAACCAACAATACTCACATAGGTTAAACTGTAAAAGCAGCTAATCCTTATCAACAACATGAGTAATCACTGTCTCGGCCTCGCATCGCCTGCTGTTAAATACATTTCCAGCAGCACTTTATGGTTCTATGTGAAAGAATAGATTAAACTGGATAGCTTTCCTCATGTTAATGTTATCATCATCAGTACCCAGTTTTCCTCATTTCATGTGATGGCTCCACTACCAGGGTTGAAATATGAAATAATAAATAAACATTGAGAGGTATAACGTACCTCATTAAATGGGTCACACTAACATTCACACCCCCTTCCAAGACCATGACCACTTTCTTGGACAATCCCTCACTGCAATGTATCATTTTGTCATAGGTCTTCTAAGTTATTGCTCCTCAAAATCCCTCTCATGTACCTTTTTCTCCATCCTAGTTTTATTCATTCTTTCCACTTGCCTTTACCTTTTCAGTGCACTTTCCTCTGCTCTTTTATCAAATGACTTATCTACACCACAACTTTTATGGAATTAATTTCAATATTTTTATGGTACTGTATTTTTATTTGTAAATTTTATACTACACCTCCCATGTCATTAGTTGAAATATGCTAGTAAATACTTATTCATTCCATCTTTTAAGTGTATATGTGGTATGATATTGGCTCCTGTTTTGTATTTCCAATGGCACCCAAACTCATCTTACGGTGTCCACGATTTCATTAATAATAGATATACAGTAATGCTTAGTTAAAGAATATGGAAGTCTTAAGTGTTGACATAATAACAACTAATAGTTATGAATGAATGTTCTGACTGAATTGAACCTGCTGCAAAATGTGTTACTGTAGCTGTCTCACTCATTAATGGGTTATTTTTTTTTTGGACATGCACTGTACTATTGTGGACAGGAGTTCGTCACCACCCTCTTCTGGCCAACCCAAGGATGTGGTACTGTCGCATTTGAGGATGTACTAGTTTTCAGTTGATAACCTCTCGTAATCAATAAAGTTCTCCTAAATGTTTATGACATACTTAAAATTATGCGTATGATGACCTAGACTGTAATTAATTGAAACATGATTATAATTGTCAATCAGAAATGGCATCCGTTGACTAAATGCTGTATAACAAACACACGATGATTAACAAAACCACATACTACCTAAATTGTTAGAGTTATGAACCACTGATATATCATGTTTAAAGTCCCGGAAGACAGTTCAGTGAATGATAGAGTCTCGTATTCCACAGCATGACAACAAAGATATTATAAAGCTTTTCAACAGAAACCAATATATTTGAATAATTTCTGGATTCATCCCACCTCTGCAACCATTTTCTAACCGTAGACCAGCATATAACCAGCTGTCTCGACTCTCAATATAAGGAACACAGAGGCGCCTGCATCCGTCATTCCTATTATCTGGGCACGTAGTGTCATGTCATCCCGTGATAAAATTGAGAGCACATATACAGGTAGATATCCCGAGTATTATCGGCTTTACTTATATTGGCTTGCGTCATTACTTATATTGGTTCTTGAAGCTATTGCATGCTTATGAATCAGATGTAGCACCACTTCATTTTCTTAACTTTTGTGAGTTAAAGACTAATATCTGAAATGGATGAAATTATTCACACTACTATTTCATCCAGCATATACTGTATAGTATTTTATTTTTTATGAGTAACCACTAAATAATGAAGATAATAGTATTCATTTGACAAATTGTTTTGCATGTGTTATAATGTGGATGCTTCAATACAAAGTAATCCACCGTGTTCCGTGGTTCATTCTTCGGAGAAAGGGAGGAGATGAAGCAGTCTGTAGGTTCCATACAATATTTTGCATGTTTAGTACCAAGCAAAGTTAATTCCTACATAATTTTAATTTCCTCTGATTCATCAGCCAAACCTTCTATCTATCTATAGCTCTGACGCCTCGTTCCCTCTGGGAACTCCCCCCAAGGGGGTGGCCATGGCAGAAGTGTCTCCAGTTCTCCCTGTTCCAACACTCCCTCCTTACTTGTTCAAGCCCTCCTCTGCCCCTCACGTTTCTCGCCTTTACATACTCTTCCACTCTGTTCTGCCATCTGACCGGCGGTCTGCCTCTCACACCAGGTCCCACAACTTCACTTCCATACACCTTCTTTACAAATTCCTCGCCTTGCATTCTCTCTACATGTCCAAACCATCTCGGTGTATTACGCTTCACACTCTCAACCACTCCACACTCAATACCAATTGCTTTCTCACTCATACCACATCTCTCGTACACACTTTCATTTCTTTCTCCATCCCACTTAGACACCCCACATGCTCCTCTCAAGACTGATGCGCCCTACTCCATGTCCATGTCTCTGATGCATATGTCAGTGTCGGTAGGATTATACTATTTCTCAGTCCCCTTTTCACCTCCATACTCACACTTCTACCCTTCTAGCCAAACCTTCAGCTCGGATATTGCCTTCCTTAGATTGATTAAGGCAATATTAATCTATCTGAGGTATTATCAAATATAATGATCTAGTAGGCAACTCTTATATCCATGAATGCGACACTGCCACATCATAGGGTTGGCCAGAAGAGGGTGGCGACGAACTCCTGGCCGCAATAGTACAGTACAATGTTTTTGTTCTCTAGTGTATAAAGCTAAGGTTTCTTTGAGGCAAAATGCTGTGTTTAATATTAAATGTAATATTCCCAGCCTGCATTTCATGGATGATTCATATTTACTAAAGTTTTTTATTTGATTACCAGAAAAAGTGTACAGTGATGGAGTTTCCATCCATCCCTCGGACCTTACAGTACTATTATGATCCACTGGCGATGGGCATTATTGGTGCCTTTCTTGCTGTTCAGATCATCCTTTACTTCATTCCTCTTGGTCGTGTTGTCAAGCCACCCAATGGTGCCACTGTAAGATGCAATGGTAAGACAATATATTATATCTGCTGCTGTGGTTGCATAGTTGGTGAATAGTAACACATGAGGATGGGCATTATGAATGTTATAGTGATTGATGATTCCTATGTCTCAGGTTAAAGTAATCACTTATCTTATGTCTGGCTCTGATATCTCATGCCTTTTGGGATCTTTCCAAGGGATTTGTAAGAATGAATGTAAAACTGAATGGTCAGTATGGTAGTCCTGTTTTATAGATAATTTTTCATGGTTAGGTACAGTACAGTAAAATCTGTCGAGCGTGGCCTCCTGTACCTCGGATCGTGCGTACCTCGAATATCTGGTCCTATAGACCCATATACAATACTTGTATTAGGATTCAACTCGAGAATATCTGATATAGTACAGGAAGGATAGGATTGGGTAGATTGTACATTCTTAGATTTATAGAAGGCACCAAATACGAGACTATTATGGAAGCTAAAATATATAGGAGGCTTGTAAGATATTCTGATGAAACAGGTGGAAGACTGCTTACTAGATAGAAAGATGAGAACTGTACTGTACATTAGAGATGTGGACTCAGAATGAAGAGAAGTTACCACCACAGTCACACAAGAATAAGTTCTGGGACCCATAATGCTACGTACCAGCTGACGTTGCGAGTTGGTGCACTACATGAAAAAGTTACTCTTTCATGTTCCAAGACGCTCTATGTGAACCTACTCCCATTATGAAATAATTATTGAATGAATATATTATGATGGTTTTCAATTTATGTGGGGATCATAGTTTTGGTTCATGTGCTCTAAGGGACCCCACTGTATGTTGAAATTGTTTATGTATTGATGTTAGAGTAAATAGGAGTTTAACTGAAAGGAAGAGCATACTGGTATTAGTTTAAGTCGTGCTGGTAACAGTGAACTACAATTTAACAGTGTGTACTATATTTTTGTTTTTGTTTTTACAGGATGGATAGCTGTGGTGTTGTCACTGGCTTCACTTCCTCTATTGATGTACATGGACTATAGTGTCTTGGTGGTGTACTCCAAATATCGACAGTTATTGACTACCAGTCTAGAACTGATGGTTTTAATCACTTTAGTTGGATATATCAGAGGTGCCTACATCCCCAATGATGCCAAGAACCCCACTGGCAACTCTGGTCTCTTCCTCCCGGACCTCTTCTCTGGTCGGGAGGTGGCACCAGCCATCAAGCGGTTGGATGTCAAGTTTTTCTCCTTTAGGGTCACATGCATTGCATGGGTAAGTAATAGTTGGTCATGGTATTGTAACATCAATTCAACAAGAATTCAATTTGTTTCATGAACATTTTGTTTTTTCCTATGTATAGTGTTGGGTCTTAACCACTTAGCCATGGGCCTTAACTTCTGTGGCAGCTCTGTTTTGTTGGCATTTCTCCCGCACTTGCGGTCACTATGTAAACAACACATTTGACAGCTAATAGCTGTAAACCACTCATGCTACAGGATATTGAAGTACAAACCTTTAGCTGTCTCCTGATGTACTTGTGAAGACTATATGGACATCTGTAGGATGGGTACCCAGCTCAGAATGACTGCAACTCAAAATTAACTTTTACACTCTTTTTACATTTCTAAGTACGTTTTCACACTCTGATTTTGTTATAAAACATGTCAGAATCATATTTTTCAACACAGTATGAAATATAATGTCCCTGTCATTTTTACATACATATATGGAAATTACCGGAAAACGGAGCTCTGGAAATACGTTCTTCCACCCTCACTGCTAGTTTAACACTGGCAGGAGGTGGGTGGCTGAAATATGGCTACTCCCCACAAGCCCAAAATCAGCGTTGCCAGCTGAGACAACCATGTTATGGGGAGCGCAATTTTAAAAACTGCTTTGTCGAGAATTCTTGTCACTCGCGGTCCTCCTCACATGTTGCTGGTGACGAGAATTCTTGTCACCCGTGGTTTAAGGGTTAATGACAAGTGTTTTATGAACATATAATAACCACTTCTTTTGCCAACGTATCCTTCTCACTATATGCAATTAATTGGTTAATTTTTGTTCTCATGATTGTTTTAGATGATGATAAATGTGATCATCATAGTGAAGGACCTGCAAGGCAACCCTGGCCAGTACAGTCCAACACTGCTGATGGCTTGCCTCCTACAGGTATGTCTCTCACATCCCCAGTTCATGCTTTATGTACAGTCATGGTAGATAGTCCTTGACCAGCCTGTGATGGAAAGGTACGGCCAGCTGTTTCGAACTGTGAACATGTGGATTCGTTGCTTCAGTCATCTGCCTGATTATAGCATAGGTATAAGTGTTTCGAGTTTTCGGACACTCCTGTGTTGGTAACGGCTATCCATCACTGACTGGTCAAGGACTATTTGCTGTGACTGTACATTGCATTTTTATTTCACAGTCTGTTGCCATATCTTTTTGTATAAACGGGTTTGATAGGGAGACTGGTTGGTGGTGTATGTGCACAAACCTATATGTAGCCATCCCTCTAAAGGGGTGTTCTGGAGTGCTGGAGTGTTGTACTATGAAAATGGGTATTCTTGAGTTGAGATACAAATTAATGGTACAGATGATTTTTGGTTCCTCTCATTAGTGAGGTTAACAATTAAAGATTGCAATTGCTTGTGGCTGCCTGGTGTCCCAGCCAGCATTGTAAAGGTATATTTTTCAAGTTTTACCAAGGCATGTTATGTTATTATAAGTTATATGCTTGTTTGGCGTGGGGAAGTGGTGTCCGCATAGCCCACCATTCTTGCAGTGGTGCAGTCAGCCTAGTATCCCCAACGACACAGGGGGGAATGAGGGTTGGGGACCTTTCTCTCTAACAATGACCCCACTAAAGGTTCAAATAGCCTCGGAGCTGAACCCCTTGCCTGTTGAGGGTTCTGCATTGGGGCTAGAGCCTCCCCACCCCTTGAACAAAGGGAAATGGGGTATTGATGATGTTGGTAAAAGAGCTTTATTATACACACCAGAATATGTAAGTTTCAGTCTTGGAATTCAAATACTTAACTCCACAGTGGATCACCACTGTAATTATGGTAAAAATAACAATATAATAAAAATGCACAAAATAACATAAATTTTGCCAATTATTCTTACATAACATAGTGATACATTTTAAGCCACATTTCTATATGCATATACTCTATTCCTGATCTGAGTTAATATTTAAGAATATGTGCATTGGAGATGAATTTTGACAGTTCCGAGAGAGGTTGTCAAGTGAGTCATGAGAAAGATGGATAGATGTTAACAAATGGATCGGGAGAGTGGTTATGAAAGTGAACCATGGGTCAATAATTGCTGTTACAGTTGAGGGAGAGCTGTGTGAGGAATTTTATGTACTTATTGGAGTCCAGGGCTTGGTTTTGAGTTCGTTTCTATTTGTTTTGGTTCTGGAGGCACTGTCCCATGATTTCACCATGGAACAACCATAGCAAGACAAAAGCACTTTTGACTGTTATTTTGCCTTTTGTTAAAGTAAAGCTTCAATTATTCAGCGTCCACGCGGTTTTTAAAAGTCCGGAATAGCGAATTTTCCGGATAGTTAAATAACAGCCGTTTTCTATACATAAGTATAGAAGTACAGTAGCTAATGTAGCGTGACTTGCACACACTGTAATAATACAATATATATAACGATTAATGCAATGTATGCTACAATGTACAGTATAGTAATTCACCATTGTAATGTGTACACACGATTGACTTGTTGATGGTTGAGTTGGATGTAATAATCCACGTCCCACCACACCCATAAGCCACTCAATCTCTACTGTGTAGCCTAATGTACTGTATCTTACTGCAAATAAACTTCTGTTGATATGAATGATAAACTTAGGTTTCCTGAACTGTAAAACTTAAATGTTAACCACTACTAAATTTGTTGTATCCTTAAGCTAATGTTACGTTCAGTACAGTGGTGTACCTCGGTTCTTGAATGGCTCCCTTCTCGAGCAATTCGGTCTTCAAACATAATTTTTTAGAAAAAAATGTCTCGGGTTTTCGAACATAAACTCTGTTCCCAAACCAAGTTGACAAAGCTGTAGCAAAAATAACTAATACAAAGTAAGGTATATGTGTGTACGAATAAAAATTAATTGATTTTTGTTTTGGTAATAACTGAACATACCACCCCACTATCACCCTCCTGCTCCCTTGTTACACTAGCGATAAGCCTAACCCCTTTATAGTGAACAATTTATCAAAACTGGCATTTTTCATACTTTTAGCACATATCCTTGTACAGACATTTGATATGGTAGAAAAGTGCAAATGATTGTAAGAGAAAGTGAGAAAGAAGAATGAATATAAACTAAGGAAATATGTTTGTAGGAGTAGAAACTCATGGATTATTGGTGATAACTGAACTTGTCAACCATCACTCTCACTCCTCACTCATTGCATTCGCATATTTAGGCCTACCCTTTTAGAATGAACAACCTTTCAAAATATACATATTCCATACTTTT
This sequence comes from Petrolisthes cinctipes, assembly GCA_033782935.1. Taxonomy (NCBI): domain Eukaryota; kingdom Metazoa; phylum Arthropoda; class Malacostraca; order Decapoda; family Porcellanidae; genus Petrolisthes; species Petrolisthes cinctipes. Next base: position 52,383 of record JAWQEG010002261.1, read on the forward strand.
GGCTCAAGTTTAGAATTATTTTTAGTCACTAGAGAGAGAATCTGTGAAATCGAGAGTTGAGGTTACTCTCAAACTGTGGCTCTTGAGTCGTGATAGCACCGCTTGGTATGCACATTAGCCATTTAAGTATTATTTTCTTTGTTGGTGTAGATGATGATTCACTATCTGGGATTCTGACAAATGAATAGGAAGATACAAGTGAAATGTCTGCTGCTATTGCATGTTTATCCATATTGAATAAGTTCCTGATGTCTCTTCTATGTGGAGCAGAGCGGGAATTAAATTAATAGGGCATGATGGTTGCGAGGTAAATTTGAAATTCCAGTTAGGTCCTGGATTTTCCTTGGTTGATTGATTTTAGAATTTTTCTTTAAATTGTCCGGTTAAGTGCCAAAACCTGTTGACGACGATGTAGGGGGTATTTTCTTGACGTGTCGGTATAGCCAGGATAATTGACGAACAGCTGGACCCATCAGGTCACCTCTGAAAAATCCCAGACGTTTCTCGTGGACTCGAACCTGGGACCTTGCCATTTGCAGTCCGTCACTTTATCCACTCTGCCACCGCCTAAATTAAATTTACATTATTCCTTTGGTTTCAGATATTTTATGCTGCTGACTGGGTTTGGTTTGAGGAGACGTACTTCACCACCTTCGAGTATACTCGAACTGGATATGGACTTCTCCTGACTATAGGTTATGCTGCCACGATCTTCACTCTGCCTATCTTCACTCGCCTTATCCTCAATCACAGGTTGGTATCACCTTATTCTCTTCTGTTCATTAAGTCTGGATAGAATTCAAAACTGTATTAAGCCAAACATTTGTCAGAAAAAGACAAAAGTTGGAATACACATTACACTAGCATACAAACTTTCTTCTATTTGTAGTGGCATTCCATATCTTTGGAAGAAATGCATAGCTTCAGATACTATGATTAAATGTACCCCACAATTTCTCAAAGTTTCCTCCTCATACAAATTGGGGCAATATTGATGAACATAAAAATTTGCTGAAGCACATGAAAAACATAAATATCTCTTAACAGGACTGAGCTGGAATGGTACTACCTTTCCCTCATCGCAGTTGTCAACTTGATTGGCTACACCATCACCCGGGCAGCCAATTCCCAGAAACATGCTTTCCGCTCTACTCCATCTGCCCCTGCCCTTGCACGTGAGTTTTACCTATTAGGTGTGGATAAGTTACTTATCCACGAGTGGTAACATAAGTTGTGTGACTATTTATTTTATCCCTCTTTTTGTAAGTAAAGATTTTATTTTTGCTTCTCTTACCGGATCACACCTACCTCTTGAAAAAATGGAAATTGGGTATGGTATTGATGATGAATATAGGATTTACTTAAATGAAATGTGCATATGATTTTTTATATCTTTAAAGATTTATGCATTCAGTTAATATATATACTGTACATGATTATAAGAGTCAAAAGCAGTCAGTGGTGAACACTGCAGCAAAAATTCACCTTTGCATATGCATTTCCACAAACTCTAACCCAAACTGTTCACAATTGCAAATCCACAAGTCTCTTGGATGTTGCAGTTCTACAAAGACCCAGTTTTGCTATTTTCACAAAAAACATGCAAAACCTGGTAACAGTATTGTAGATTTCCATATTTTTTATTGTTGTAATTAATATTTCGCTTACCTTTACTTAGTCCCCACAGCCTTATAGCTTACCTGAGTACTCAGTCAGTCCTAACTTACTCATCACTTTAGTAATGTTATTAAATTACATGTACTGTATACAGTAACTAATTCATTGCAACTAATTTTTTGTAATCACTAGGTTAAAAATAATCTAAGTTACTCATCCATTTCAATTATATTTATATTTACTTTTCTGATTAACAGTAGATTATATGAGTTTGTAAATTTTTTGCGATTGCAGAAGCACTTTCATAACCTTAAAACTGTAAAATTGCATAAAGATTGTCATGGAAATTTGCCAATGATGTCATACTTCTTCAGTTACAAAACTTGTGACATTATGGGGAATGGAGTGTCAGTAAAGCTAAATAGTTTGTTTTGAAGCAGTTGCATAACACTGGGGGTTTTAGTGTTGTAACCTGATAGGTAGGCTTAATGTGTTATGTTACAATTATGAAATGCTGTTTATAGTGGGGTTTTAGCTTTAGTTTCTGCTCTTTTTTTCTTACTGAGTTGTGGAGTCACAGTCATGGATGTAGAGCAATGATACCCAACCTTGGTGTCACAACCCTAAGTGGGTCATGAAGCCCTGAAACAACATACTGATATTATTGTGTTCAGTTCCCACATGTTGAGATATTGCTAGCATATACTTATATATGTATGCAATGTATATATATGTTAACAGATATTAACTGGTTTCTCAGGCATAAAAATGCATACAATTGCTCACACATTCTAATTTTCTAACCAGTGGGGTCATCGTCATGGCTTGAAGTGCATGATTGGGGTTGCAAGAAAAAAATAGTTGTAAAGCACAGGTGTAGAAACACACCTATTATTATTTCAATATGCCACCTGTAATACATGTAGTGATTATGGAGAAGAAGGAGGGTGTGCACTGATAGGCAGAAGCTCTTTATGTTTGTACTGTCAATGTTTATTTTTTAATCAATCATCAAAATTTTACTTATTATACTGAATGTGATTAAGGCAAATCCAAATATGCACAGTATACTAGACTAGGTAAGAGGTGCCCCATCGCTCACCATTCTTGTGATGGTGCAGTCAGCCTCTTATCCCCTACAGTAGACACCGCTAAGGTTCAATTGGCCTTGGAGCTCGGCCCCTGGCCTGTTGGGGTCCTGCACTGGTGTTAGAGCCTCCTTAGCCCTTGAAAAAATGGAAATGGGGTATCGATGATATGGTGATGACCCTAATATCTTGTATAATTTTGTTTCAGATCTCGAAAGCTTGCCTACATCAGCTGGCACAAGGCTGCTGGTGTCGGGGTGGTGGGGCAGGATGAGGCATCCCAATTACACTGGAGACATGTTGGTCTTCATCTCTTGGGCCCTTCTCTGTGGTCAGTCATATTTTTATGCTAGTTAGTTGTATTTAACTTTTTTTTTTATATTTAGAACAAACTTGTGACACTTCTTTAAATATCTGAACATGTACCCTACCTCTTCCTCCACATCTTTTCACTTCAGACTGAAGCACACATGTAAAGGATGTCTTTGTTATTGGTATCTCTAGCAAAGCATCCTAGTTTTCTAGTACAGTAGGTTCGCCTATTGAGCGTGTTCTCAATGAGCGATTCACCGTATGCGCGACGAACCCCAAGTCAGCACCTTTTATTATCTTATGCCCGATAATTTCCACAGAAGGTATTTTTGTGGCCAAGAGTGGCCCAAATCCTCAGCCGTTCCCTGAAGAGTGTCTAAATCCAGTTTCCGCATGACACTAGCCGCTCCATTTGTCCCTCAAACCCTTGCTACAAACCTATAACCAGCTGCTCCCCCCAGACACCACACAATACACACGTACACTTCTCCTTACACACACACACACCCGTACACTTCTCCACACACACACACGTACACTTCTCTACACACACACGTACACTTCTCTACACACACACACACACACACACTTACACTTTTCCACATACACACACTCTGTCACTCGATAAATATACTGTATCACCTTAATGATCATTACATAGTCAATAGGCGTTAAGTTCAAATAACAAACAAAAAAAAGACGCTCTCCCCAGCTGGCTTCTCCCTCTGTCTCACTCAGTCAGTTTTCCGCTCCCTCACGTCCTGTGTACCCCCCTCTCCATTGTCGCCGACATGTTGCCCCCAACCCTACTCCCTACCAACCAACACCTGCCTTCACCATGCCAAAGTGGGGGAGTGTTGGGGTGGCTGGAGTATGGGGTGGTTTAAGCTCCAGCCACCAGCCCACGTGATTACGATGTTTTGGGGGATAGCCTTTTCAACGACCCCCCTGTCTTCTACCTTTTTCTTTCTTTGTGTTGCTGATTGCTTCATTTCTAGTTTTCTCTTATGTTTTCTCTTATTTTGCACATATTATATAATATTTCTTTGATCTTTTCTATCTCTTCTTGGCTGTCGAATTCAAATAAAACACTTCCTTGGCTAGAGTCAATATTACTACAGTCAATCCCTATTTCTAGCCCAGGCCTTTTCAGTGTTACCATAGCCATGGCTGTATATAGCCCATACTAGCTATTATGCTGACTGAGGAGTTATGGTGTTTCTACTCTCGACTGGCTAACAGCTAAGTCGTGCAATAACCCAGCAATAATTTTGATGGAGCGGTATATTGCTATCTTCATTATGTGTTCATTTGTGGCCGCCCTTGAATTTGAAGGGTTTAAGGACTAAGTGAATGAGATCAACATTGAATACAGTGCTAGTGCGAGTGGTGTGGTGGCGGGTGAGGGTAGTAGTGGTGTGGTGATGACTGGTGGATGAAGGTAGTGGTGCGACCCCATTTTACTGTCCCAGCCACCTTGGAACCCCATCCCACACTTCTATTGTGCTTTTGTACTGCTATTTCTTTGGTAGCAACTTATATTCATTGCTACTGTGACTCATAAGCAAATCACAATTACCATATACTATATTGTACCCTGCATATTGGCATATAAGATCTCTGTAAATTGTCAGTGTGAGGCAGTAGGTGCCCATTAGTAATTTTCCCCTTATAAACATGTATTCAGACAAAGCGTTTTCCCTATAAACGAGTGCCTCTGTCACCCAAATAGGAGCGCAATATGAGAACCTACTGTATATCACAAGGATATAGAAGGGTGGCCACAGCAGAAAAATTCATAGTTTTCTTTTTTCAAACATTACTTTTCATGTGCTTTCCCTCCATTTCCATCTGTAGTTCTTTTCCTCTCAAACAAGACTTCACTTTTATACACTATGTGTAAATATTCTACCTCAAATTCTCTCCCATGTCCCATGGATTTTTTATTTTCTTCTTTTCTCTTCTCTTCCTTCCTTCCTTCCTTCTCTTCTTCAACATTGGCTAATAAAATTCTTTCTTTAATTTTCCAGGATTCAAATATGCACTGCCATGGGTGATGGTGGCACTGGATATGTTCTTCCTGGTGGGGCGGACATTTGAAGTAGAGGCTGCCTGCAGAAGGAAGTATGGAGCCTCCTGGGAGAGTTACACCACTAGGGTCAGATATCGCCTTATACCCCGTGTTTTCTAAGCCAGTCCGCCTTAAAACTTGTTCATAGGTCATTTCAGTTCCAGCCGTCAGCCTGTGCCCTTCCGTAGTCTTGAGTGGGTTACATCATGACTTCCTTCCAGATTCAACATTCCCTGATTGTCCAATAATTTTTCTTGCTTCACCAATCCCAACCTCCACTTTACTGGTTTTCTATATCATAAGAGTTGTAGTCTGACTCAGCTTTAATGCCACAGAAATCTCAACTGCACCATAGCTCACACAGGTGAAGTTTTCCTAAGGCCACTTGAGCTCTCCAGTTCAGTCCAGTTTTAACTTTGCATATATTTCTTTCACTTATTTTTAGAACTTGGATACTCATGATCCTTGAATGGTACAGCCTGTTATCTTGAGCTCTCAATTTCTGAAACATGGGGAAGCTCTTCTGCTTTACTCATAAATTCCAAAGTGCCAGTAATCATACAAAACAGAGGTAGTCTGTATCTTGGCAAAGTTTGGAGAAACTCATAGCTTTCAATTCACCATATTGTAACTTCTTATCATTAAAATAGAAGCCCATTATTTTGGCCACAATCTCGTCCCAAGCCCCCACACAGCCGTAAGTGCCAGAAGTGGGTGTAGTCACTAGCCAATCTTGGCATGTGGTTGGACACACAAAACCCATGTACAGTGGGAAGGACCTTCAGGATGTGGTTACTAAATGTTTGCATACAATGACCTTTGAAACTTTTTTTTACTGAGCATGTATTTCAATTTTATAATTATTACATTTCAAATTTGACATAAAAAGGCACTAGGCTAGTCATTGTACCATGGATCTGAATTCAATAAATGGATATGAGCAGGGATGGAATTAAATAGAAAACTGACATACAATAATGTGAATATTTTGACATTGAAATTAACCCTTTACGGATGAGGTTACTTTTAATTCTCAACTGCGAGTGAGGGAGAAACATTCGTGCATGTGTGTGCACACACGCACACACACGCACTCAGAAAGTTTTTGGGTGGCAGAGAACCATGACTCAGCTCTTTAAATTGCACTGAAAAAATGCCACTTAATATACAGTCAATGCCAATCCCAATGCTAGGAGAATTTTGTCTGCCAGAGGAATTTTGATCTGGTAACAGTGAAAAAGTGTGGGTGTGCAAAGTTCATAGAATGGTATGGTGTTTGTTATTTCTTGGAAAAATTAAATAGTTGTCCCAGTAGGCTAATAAAACTAAAGAATAGTCAGTTATATTAATCATCATCAGTACCCTGTTTCCTTTTTTTCAAAGGGTAGGGTATTAATCATATACCTGGTATAACTATATACACTCATCCAATAAAATACTGTAATTGTTAATTAAATATATTGTAAGGGACTGATATTGTGTGAGTATGCTATTTATTAACTCTTGTATTAAAAGAAATTTTTTAGTGTAGGGGGCAAAGATGCAATACATAAGAGGACAAAGTATAAAATTACAATAATTACCTGCAACAAGTAAATTGGGGCTAGTGTTAACTGGAATCCTCTCCACTTTAGGGACACTACCAACTTTGACTGAAGGCTCTGTAGATATCTTTTCTGGTTAAAACATCTCTGGATAGCCTTCATATAGCCCCATTAACTACAGGAATCTAATTTACAGTACATAGAGGAATTCTTCCATCAAATACCTGTATAGATTTTATTGTGTGATGGCAATAGAAGAGGTATTTTTCAGTAAACAAGATTGTTCATCTATCTTGTAGCAGTAGGCAAGCTTGAGCGACGACGACACTTGTTAATCTGGCGAGAATTTTCGTGCAGAAAACTTCATTCGGGCTATTGTTAGGTGGCTGTAACAGCCAAAGGAATGGTCGGAATGGATTGAAAATGTGGTAGGTGCTGGGACTGGTTAACCCATCCTATGAACCTTCCTCATCCACATTTCACACTTCTGTCAGATCAATATTCTTTTGGCGTACAATTTCTTAGCAGATGAATTCTTCTAATGCAGGACTGGCACTGACTGCACCTTTATGTCAGCTGGTCCATCATTCTCACGAGTGCAGTACATTTACATCACCCTTCCTTTAATGATAAAGGAGTGCATTTGATTGTGTTTATATTAGTACCGGTATCCCATCTTCCAGCAATAATTTTAATACAGTACAGAATGTGAAATGTTCTTGTGCATCAGCATTTTAAAGATTAATTATAAAAAAAAATGTTTTCTAGCTTGGTTGATGTACAGTACTTTCATAATATGTTGGTGGAAATTGGTTTTATCCCAACCTTAACCATGACATCCTGTCTCTAAAAAATATTTCTAAGAGGATTTTATATTATATCAAATAGGATTCAAGGTTTGGCTGTGATGCACTTACAATACTAGATGAATGTATCTTTTAACTGACCTTAGTCATTAAATGATCATTTGTATACATAATCAGTGAGAAAAAATGTAGCTTTGTTGTTGGTTGCAATGTTACCATCGAAGCTGGTGCATCACACCACCATAGTACAGTACTGAGCTCATCTTTACAAAGAAACATTACAGCTGTAATTAATTATCATCACTGTAGTAAAAAGTAGTATTATTCATACATTGAATTTATGACTGTATATATAATTCACATATTTTTAACCCTAAGAACATTTGAGAACTGCTGCAATGCTCTAGTGTAAGTACAAAATGTACATAGTATATTTTTAAGTTACATACAAAAATTTTTAATATAAAGTTATTTATATGTAATACCTGTAGGGTATCTGTTTGGAATAGGTTTAGCAAAGAGAGGGAGTGAGATGATGGGTGGGTTGTGATCTCATAGTGGGAACCAACTTTTTGCATCACCACAAGATCCCTCCCTTCTCTCCCAACAGCTCTGTGCACATGAAGTGCATATATATGCCACAAATTTGAACAATCACAAGATTTTATTAGATTTATATGGGTTTCAGCTAAATTTAACAAAAAGCTGGATCAAAATTTATTTGCATGAGTGTTTTAAAGTTAAATTTTAGTACCCTATGGAACTGAATTATTTTAACATGGAATAACATTTATATCTTAATAGATAGAAAGACAGTATCCTTTGCTCTCAGATTTGTGTATATAATAAGTAATAATATGTACAATTAAGTTACTTGTGTACAGAATGCAAGTACAGTATGCAGATATAAGATTCCAAATATAAGCTCTTTTTTTGTTGTTGTGTATAATTAACCCTTTAAATTTAAAGAATTAGGTTTATCGAGTAATTTTTGGGGCTGCAACCTAGACCAGTGCCAGTACAGTACCTTCTGCACCAAACATTCAGCTACAAGACTAGGAATGATCTGATTTCCCAGGGCGTAATCCCTAAAATACTTATATATCCGTGGACCGGATGTCCATATAAGCAATTTGTGCCTCGCTGTGACCCCGCAGTCGTATAAAGCTTTATACAGTATTTCAGAGTCCCAGCAAATAATTATGCAACTGCGATTTAATTAAAAAGAATGTAGTATTAACCGAATTAAAAGCCTTCATTTGTTCATCACTATAAAGGCGCCTTCATAAAGGACAATTCTCGGCTAGTTTTGCAACCGGCTGGCAAATTGGGTGATCGCGGCTAGATTGCCAGATAGGTTGGAAACGTCGCGCTGTCGGCGTTTTTACACCATGAGAAGTGCCGTTGAAAGAGCGAAAAAGAGCCATCACCAGAGTAGTTGTGGAGGTGTAGATGAATGAGTGACTAAACAGTAGATATAGATGAATGAGAGACTTATAAGTGGTTGTATTTAGGTGTAGATGTCTGTCTGTCCAATACATCAGATGAACAACTCTACTATATGTTTTCTGCAACTGATACTAAGATTGCACAGCCAGTATTTAAAAAAAATACCTGTGGTTGGCTGAAAATAGACAAATTTGCGCTCTCTTTTACAGTGAGTGGCGTCACAAGATGTAGTAATGGCCGAATCATACTGTTCGTCACTGAGGTGGGTCCACAGCCTCGTTGTTTTAAGGTGTTCCTAACCTATTCTAATTATCTCAACAGTATGCAATGAATACTTAAATTTTCCATCCTTGCCAGCCAATGACTTGTATACAAACGTTTCTTTCGCATTTTTCTTCAAAATAGCCAAAACAACAGCTGTAGTAATTTTGCTAACCGGATCGAGCTCTCCTGCCCGTGTGTAGACGCTTTCTGTGTGGACATTTCTTCAAAACTTGCTAGCATTTGCCGAGAGCAAAACTACCCTGAAGCAATTTGGTCCATTGAAATATTCAAGCGGATTAACGTTTGTCGTCACAACCACAAATAGCAGTGAACCGAACCGTTGCGTGCCTGCAGATTGTATTACCTGCATTACACGAGTATAATTGTGCAATAATGAGGACAAGACTTTCACGAGTGTACAGTATATCCACCTTTAATAAGTGTCCTCACTGCCTCTGAAAACTGACTGGGGGACGGAAAATCCTTATTTTGACACGAGTACGAAGCAAGTAAGTGTTATTGTTATATCCATTTAGTGCGAGGAGTGAGAACGAAAGTCTAACATTTGAGGTCGCAAGAAATAAAGAGGTAGGAAATGGACTTGGTATACCATGGACTCTTCGTAAACTTCGGTGGTTGTGCTGCACCCCACTTTATTATAGGCTACAGCTTGTTCTCTATGAATGGGAGAGGTGAGGTGCTACAGACTACTGCTGACGTAAACGTAAGGTGCTTGAATCACTACAATGCATTGATATCAGGGGCCAACGTTAATCATTCCCAAAACATTTAAGTAATCATCATTTAATTGAAACTACTTTATTGTTAAGAGAGGTTAGGGCTAAAAGCATGTTCACGAGAGAAAAAAACCAAAAACATTCAAACTGAAACAAATGCCATTATTTTCTAGTCTATAACTTATTCGTCTGTATACGTAGCAGTAAACTGCTAACTTGGCACTTCGACACTTTTGGGGTGACGCATGTATGCGGTCGGTTGCTTATAACGTGTGACGTTGCCTGTCACGATTCCCACACTTGGTAAAATTTTCGTAAAGATACAGAAAACATTTTGCGTGATCCTGCGAACAAACACAAACAAACCGAACCAAAAACGTAAGCTCCTGGCATAGAAAAAAGTCTGGAGAAAATCGAAAATACATCTTCAGCTTTTGTTGAAGAGTTTATGCGCTCAGTCTGGCGTGGATTTGAATATCAGCTCTGTCAGTGGCACATCGTTATTTCTGTAACTGGCTGTAAGAATATCTTACCTTCAGGTGATTTTGGCGACACAATATTCTTCATTTCTCTTGTGAAATGAAAGCAACTTACGAGTTGCATAGCTTCCCGTACGTCTGTCTCCTGTCCTGTCCTAAATCTCCTGTCCTGTCCAAAAAAAAGGAAAAAATGGAAGATTTAGCCTAAGTATCATGGAATGAAAGATTCTATGATTTCTGTTTGTAGTATATGCCCGAAGAGTATACGTAATCCAAGATGGAGCTCTACTATCGATAATGCTGCTGCCTGCAAGCTCTGCCATCGAGTTTGCTTCACTTGCAGCAAGTACCGTCCTTTCGAAGAAAATATTCCAAGTCCTTCTACTTGGTCCCTACGGTAATATGCACCAGTATGTCTCCAGCAGGAGAGGATCTCCCTTTCCATTTACAATTGTTTAGTTTTCCTTATACGCCTTCACCCAGAAATTCCAATAACCACAGTTGCTGTGGTCGTTGACAAATTACTATAATAAGTCTCGTGTGTGTGTGTGTGTGTGTGTGTGTGTGTTTACCGTTCAAGGAGGGAGAGAGTCTGGAGGTAAGGCGTATGGGACCCCGAGGGACAGACAACATGGCATACAGTTGTTGGTCACGAAGGTTCTTGAGGCGCCACATGAGCTGATTGTCGAGTTTACCGTAGCTCTTTTCACACATAATGATATCTTTAATGGCTTCATCTCATACGATGTTGACTCCCCACCTATAAAGAATTCATTTTGTGGTAAGCTATACTGCATAGCACAAGACCCCTGCATGTCGTGTTCAGAGGGTGTGATCTACAACATTCAGTTTTTTACTCATTCACTGCTGTAAGTTCTTTAAACATTCTGAATAGCCACTTAAGTCACCCGAGAATGACTCCCCCCCCCCCACCCCCCATACAAGAGACAGATGGCTAATCATAATCTGAAAGTGATTACCATCCCAAACAAGAAAAACTACAAGATATTGGCACAGCCTTGATCACCTAAATGTATAAAGGGGGAGTGAAGTGCATTTCTTAAAGTAAACTAATCTACTGCAATATAATAGCCAGTGTACTATAAACACGAATGGGGAAAGAGTTTAGAAACACATAAGCATAAAAACTATGTCTATGCATCAACGAGATAAACACATACCACTGTGCACTAGCCTAGTGAAGTTTTGCCTATACCCCATCAATTTTCAGAAGGTTGTAACACTAAATCATGCTTATAGTCATAAGGAGATATAAACTCATCCCTAGTCCTTCATGGAAAAGTTTAAAATGGTGTAAACACCAATTGTTTAACGTTCTATAGGTCCTCAACTTGCCTCCAGGCGGGCGAAGTATGGATGTGCTATGCCGTAGAGTTATTTGTGCAGTGACAAGCAGATTCACCAAGACTAATAGAAATACGTAAGGGGAAATTCGGAAATCTAAAAATGGATCTTTTCCATAATGGTCAATTCAATATAAGTGCCACATTTCAGCCAAATTAATTGGCATGATAGTCTTCGAGATGCAATTTGACAGACATATATCCGAAATTACTAATGTTCCAGTGTTATTATTGAAACTCCTACCGGTATGAAAGGGAAGAGATAAACTTATACATGTTATTACTGGGAAGGGGTCGTAATTTTGAAGAAAGTAAAATTGCTTCATGCCATTTTTTATGACTTCATCTGCAAACTGTACGGTAATGACGTTGTGATTCACACTCATGTAGAAGCGTCATATGCTCCAAGGGTTAGACAAATTATTCAGCTTTATTGTCACAAGAGGAACTGGAGAATGATTTGTCTATGTAATGCGCTTATTACCTCTTCAAACCGAGTTAATGGAAGGAAGGTTATTGAACCAAGGAGGGCAATACTTGTCCTGTTACTGTACGGTTGGGGTTGTAAATTTGTGGCACATTGGCTACCAAGGCAAGCAAAGTAATATGAATCTGTACTTTTGCTCATTCAAGTAACCCTACACTATACTTCGAAACAACTTTCCTCGTTGAAAAGTAAGTACTTATAGTAGGCTATGTGGGATAAAATACAATATGTAAAACGAAAAAAAATTAAATCTCACATTTTGCGAAATACGCCTGCCTACTTAGCCTACCCATGATTTGGTGTTCAGCCATGAATACAGATCCTCGATGCATTGCAGGGGCAGGTTGGGCAAGCTGGGTAACGGGACCAGGGGCATGCATGTAGTACACATATCACAAGTAAAAAAATGTAGTTCGTTTCATCACTAGTTTAAAGGGCTTGTGCTGTACGGTATTCGTGTGTCTGTAACTTTATATCAATTCCTAATAAAAAATAACTATGTTAAGATGGATTTCCATATTTCATAAATAAACAAAAACAAATTATGTCTACAGGATTTTTTGTTCCTGCATTTCATGAAAAGAGTTGTAACACGTAGATCATCGTGGCTCTGGCCGTGGTAAGAGTGCTGGCTGCATTGTTTGTCTTCTAACTGTTGTTTCTGGAGTGAGGGTTTGTGTTTGTTCACTTGCGTTCGCTATAGGTTGAGAGGTGTTTGCATAGTTAAGGTCTCGGAGTAACCTAGGTAATAGACATGTATTTTGATCGTGTAATAATTGCCAAAGTATTGCTCGTGAGCGCTGGCAACCTTCCTCTCCACACTCGTTATAGTGAACTAGATCGAGGCCAGGGAGAGTGCATAGTTGTTCATTGATACAAGTTATTTCTTATCAGGTGATCACGGTCCGCACACCCGGAGATCAGGCTCACATACACGTGCACACCTTCAACTGTATCAAGGACGCACATGCTTACACATATTGGTCCTTTTACACGTACATGAGTATCACGAATCAGAGACGGAGAGGAGCTCGCCGGAGGAAGTTATGTGGGGGGTTGCGGAGGGGGAGGAGTTGAAGGAGGGAGGGAGAGGAGAGATGTGAGCGGCTAGTCATCCATCCCACCTCATGCTAGGGTAGTAGTAGGGAGGGTAGAGGTGGAAGGAAGAGGGAGGTGGAGCGGTGGTGTCTGCGGCCCTGCTGCTCCTCACACACACGAGCGGCCCCCTCCACCCTATTCCTACCTACCCACCTCCCAGTAGTGCGGAACAAAGCTCACTGCGATTATGTCCCGGCGATTCACAGCGCCTCGGCAGTCCTCCTCTTCCTCCACCGCAGTATATCATTGGAGTCGTGGCTGTGGTGTCACCAACTCTCTCTGACGCAGAAAGAAGGAAGAAATTGTGCCAATTTTCCGTAACTATTTCAGAAAGCGAACGAGATGAGGTTATATTCAGTAATTTCACTTTCATGACTGATTAGTGTGTAATTTATAATGATAAGTGTATTGGATAAAATGGCGACATAGCGGCACGTGTTTTCTTGCTCGTTCAATCAAGTGCGCCTCAAACTTGACAACTCCTGAAAACGGAATTTTTTTTTCCGACGGTTTTTTTATGAGGGTGACAAGCAAGTTCATGTGGATCCACCATTTCGACCTGACATTTCACACACCTTGTTCGCTTCTCGGTGACTGCATGTTCCTTTACCTTTGTTTGGTCCTCAGTGACTACCTCACTGTTAAGGGGTCATCAGTCATAGAGCTGTGAATAAAGACGTTAGGAAAATGAAAGTAATCGGTGCTTTACGCAGAAGAAATGTCATCACTTAATTGTTGCTGAAGACGTCTCGCCATTCCTGAAGTCCTCTCTAACTACTAACCAGGACGTGGTGGCCTTGGGTGAAAGGTGTCCTGGGTATGACTAACTCCACTACGACCACCACTCAGGATTTACTAAGAGTTGACTATTTGCTGTGGTGGAGAGCAGCAACCATCTCACTCACACCCATCCCCACCCTCACGTGAGTAGAGTACCGTAATTACTCAAACTTTCTTCTGGCAGTGTGTACCGTCCCGCACCATAGTACCACCCAACAGGAAAAGCTACATAGTCAGTAAGCTACATAGCCTAGCCCTAAGGCCTAAGGGGAAGCGACACAAGGGGAAAGTCGCCTGTGTTTTATACTTTATTTAGTTCATTATTTTGTAACCAGTGTTCTAGCCCCATTGTCTGTGTGCAGTGCAGTACTCTTGAGCAAATGATCACTCCTTTACGGTAGGCTATATATTCAGTGACATTACTGTTCAATTTTACCACTTACGTACGTTGTGGTTTGTGGTGAGTTAAGTAGAGTGAGTCAGCGATGTTGAGCTTAGCTGTATATTATATACTTTTTTTTTTTGAGTTGAGAGAATCTATTTCAGTATTTTCCAGGGCGTGTGATCAAACATTGTTGTTAGTTTGTATCACTGACGTCCTTGCTGAAGAATAGGATGAAGACTATATTTTCTTTTATATCTACACCTTTTTGTTATGGTATAAAACTATATATGTATGGAGTTAGGCATTAAGCTGGTACTTGGTGGTGATGGTATTAAGGGAGCAAAGCAAAGAACATAATTATTAAGCTATCTCATTTTCAATAGCAGTGTAAGACTAATATCTCGGGTTTTTGATAGTTTTTACTTTCTCTGGACACCTAGAACAAGTGATACAAATTACACCAAACAATTCACGAGTAAGGAATTACCTTCAATTTATAATTCATAAGATTCAGCAGAAAACATATTTAAAGATATAGCCTAACCTGGAAGGGGAGCAGTGCAGTTTCACCAGATAGTAGCATCCTTCGTGGCTCAGCAGCAAGATATAGAGTTTCGACACCTCAGATGTGTACGTTCGAATCTTGGCCACGACGATCAAGATCTTTTGTAGTAGGCCTATATTCGTTCCTGCTTAGCACAATAGATAATTCACAACAGGTGTGGAACTAATTTGACATGAAAAATGAGCGTACGTTCAGAAACCATAACCTTCCGCAAGACTGATAAGTAATTAAGCATCCCGCCCGAAATATTATGAAAGGCAATGAATGAAAAGACTAAAGTCATCAGTATAACATCCTAATGGTTACGATTACCGATAAAGTATTTTTCCCCTGGATAAGAATCCGGAAAATGCCAATTTGATCCTCAGTAGCATAATCAAATGTGAATACACTTCATATTCATTTTTCAGTTTATGGGTGAGAGGAGATTGAGCTGGCTTCTTAGCTGCTCATAGTTTTCTTTCGCAATAAAGAAAAAGAAATTACTAAGTTAACAACTATGACGATATAAACCTTTCGTTAGTAATACAGTGCCCACCCAGTTCACAGTGAAATATCTTTTTTCAGTGCCAGTAATCCAGTGTCTAGTTTCGTGTGTATGTCTATGTAGGAGAGGGGGTGAATGCAGGCTTGGTGTGTGTGTGTGTGTGTGTAGGGGAGGGGGTGAGTGTTGGCTTGGTGGGTTTGGAAGTGGGGTGGGGGAGATGGAGGCGCTAAGCAGCAACAAAACCATGCAGGACGAGCCACACCTAGGTAGCTAGCCTCGCTGCAAATGCCACGGTGTGGGCAGGTAACAAGTTCACTCCAGAGTAGCGGTGTTCTGGTCGCCTGGGTCACTTAAACAGTTCCCTCTTGTGAGTCGTGTGTGCTAGAGGTGTTTGGTGCCCAGTGTATGTCATCAGATGAGTTGTTTCGTGTCAGAGCGTGTGGCTTGTGGTGAAATAGACGAGGTCACGGAAACAGTTTCCTCTTGTGATCTTGTATTATTTTCTGGGGGTTCTTGTGTAGTCTATGTTTCGGGAGAATGAATGTATACGGTATTGTAATTTCTGTATGTTCCAACTGTTACCTTAATGTGTCTACTCAATATATAATTATGAAACGTCAATGTAGAGCAATAATAATTTGCTAATCGAACATATGCTTCAAGTTGTGAAATTCCGTCAATATAAAGGCTCTTCAGATATACGGTATAATGTAGGCTATACGTTCTATCAGTTTGTATCCTAATACCTCGTTGCCAAAATGTTATGGTTCCCTGTATAACTTAGCTTATGCAATTGAACTCGCCAAAAGTAGAAGTTACTAATGGTGGAAATAATCGGTAGCCGGTATGCGAGGAAATAAAGGTTATCAGGTTTGTAATACCGTTCTGTTTCTGTCATAGCTAACTAAGTACAGCTACAGTCAAATAACCACCTACACTTTCTGTCCATCGTACAAATAAATCAGTATCTTATCAAAATATAATAATACAACACCTTATGTCAATTCGACCCCTTCAATTATCATTATGAGATGATGCAAAATCATATACGTGTTGTTCTCTATTACCAAGATATTTACTACGATGGAAGGAAAGTGTTGTTGGGTATTTGATTGTGGCTGTACGTGGTTCTTACCCAACTTGTGGTATATGCCTTTACAGGCAATACAAAGGAAATACTCGGAAAGAGTACCGTAAATTAACAAACGACGTTGGAGTATAATAACAAGAATAATGATAGCCAGGCAGAAATGAAAGAAAACGGAAGCTGGAAAGTAACTTGTTATCCAGTGAAAAAACGACTAGAAACACGAGAATGATACACAGTGGAATGGAGAGATATATGGAAGATTGGGAAAAACGAAAGGATGGGATGCACGACAAAGATTATATTACAATCTATAAATCAGAGAACAAGGGTAAAAGATGCAGAAAATAAGAGAGAGAGAGAGAGAGAATGGTTAGGACAGGCAGGGTGGAAGGGAGGGAGGGAAAGACGCAGGAGAAAGTAAAGGAATGGTTGGTGTATTGAGGACAGAGGACGGAGGGAGGGGAGGGATGATGGTGTGGTGTTGGGCAGGACGACTCAGCAAGCAAGCAAGCAAGCAACCCCCTCTTGCAGGTCACGCTCTCAGGGCACACCTATGTTATTGCCTCGTCTCGTCTCCACAGGGTTGAGGGAGGTGGGGGTCGCAGTCTTCACCTCTGCAAGTCAATTTAACTCTTTGTGTCTGTTTGGAAGATCATCGTATAAGCTATAGTTGGTAGGGGTAATGTTGCCTATTCTAACTAGTTTTTTTTTCTCCTGTCTTTGCACACGGATATAAAGGTGAAGGTCGCATTCTCTGTTCTCTTATGCCTAAAACTCTTATTGGTTATCATGCAGGCAGCTGGCCTGCGTGTATACTTTAACATAATCTGGTTTAGTTTCACTTTCGTAGGGAAGCGGAGATTGTAATGAGATGATAGGCGAGGGTTGGAGTAAGGGGAAGGAAATGAGCCGAGATGTGAAAGAGAAGGGTGGAAATGAGTAACTTTTAGAGAGGTGGAAGAGAAGGAAGGAAAGGCGGTTATCGTGAGACCTCTGACCCTGGCTTTTCCTCCCTCCTTCTCTGTCTTCGTCATCATTCTCTCCCTCCCCCTCCCTCCTGCTTTCTTCATCACCTAATATTCTCTATCTGCGTCTTTCCATTCCTTCTTAACTTCACCTACCCATCATCTCTCAAGCTCTCCTATTATCCTATATCTCATCTCCCATTCCCTTTCTTCTCCTCCTCTCCATTTCTCTTTCCATCCTTCTACGATACCTATACACACCCTCTTCTCTCCCCCCCCCCCCCCCCGCCTACACATCATCAGTCCTCCACACAATACTCTAAACCTCGTACCCTCATCCTCACCACCACTTAACTCCTCTCCTACCACCACCACCACCTCATCTATCCAACCTCTCACCACATCTACACGCACACAGGCACATACACATACATACACACGCTCGCACGCACGCACGCACACTACTGACGCACGCACCTGTCATGCGAGCACCACCAGAGAAGCCGAGTCATGCACACACACTCAGCTCCACACATACACACACACACACGCACACGCTTCCTACAAAACTGCCATATCATCGTTCACTGCTGCCGGCGCTCGTGATTCAGCGCTTTGTGTGTGTGGCCAGGCAGGGGTGGGGTTGGGTAGGTAGGTAGGTAGGGTAGGAGGGTGTGGGAGACATTCCAGGCAGGCAGGCAGACAGGCAGGGACGGTGACGCTTTGTTAGATGTTGTGACGCTTTATGATTATATAAATACGATTTGACGCTTTCAAGATGTGATATGATTAATTTTGTATGATGTGTGACGCTCTGTAAATATGTTGAGTGGTGTGAATGCATGAAGATATATTTTATGTTGCTTGCACGGCGTGATTGTATGATATGACCGACGCCCTATATCACGACGATGATGTGACGTTGTTGTAAGCGACTGAACTGTTACTGAAGCGGATGTGACCGACCCATATTCTCCTCTGTAGAATAATATGCAAGAGGATATCTAACACGAACCATAAAACCACTTAGGAGAATTACACCTTGGGTTACATTATTTTTCACTTAGCCTAAACAGGGAAATGTAGGTTATTATTGAATCGTCAAATTTCGGCTTGGTGTTTACAGAGTTAGCTTTCATAAAAAAAATAAATAAATTGAAGCAACCTCATAAGCTACAACAGTGTAACAACAAACTGCTGACTTCACGTTTGCGTCGCGACATCATCACTGCAGCTGTATTTACACAATATATAGCACCATGTTTGAGTTGTGACAGCGTCACTGAAGCTATAAGTAAAGTGAGTTTAAACAAACACAATCCTCCTGTATTATTATGTTAGTTTTTATACACTCCTGGGTTTTGAAGACAGAATGTTTGTTTTGATTTTATGGCTTTAAGTTTCTGTGCTCCATATTCTGCGGCGTATAATCATTGGTAGACATAGCCTATGAATAAAGTACAACATTAATTGGTACTCTTCATATTACTGGGAAGTCTGATGTTAAGACGTCCTTTTATAATCTTATTTATTTGTTTCCCCATATAAGATTCGTAAAACCTCTTTGTATATTAAGTAAAGCAATAACCCCTAATGAACTGTTACAGACATCGTGTCATTTGTACGCTAATTGAGAATATCCCATTGATTTGTTTATTTTTTATATTTTTTTGCATAAGCGAAAGGCATAATTCTTCACATACTGTATAATATTATAAACCCTTTACCATCTTCGAGCGGATAATCGTAAAGATATTATACACATCCTTAGTTACCCTCACTGTATTTATATCTTCTACGCCGCCTTGCTTTTTGGGTGCCTGCCTGGGTGCTGGCATAAAATTAATACATTACGGTACCATTACCAGGATCAACATATCACCTTTCTGGAAAGTCTTAACGATGGACAAACCTTGAGTAGTGCTAATATGGATACGGAGCTAAATTTTACACTAGGGTTAAGCTTAACTCCTCCCCTGTAAGTGCTGAGGTGTGATGCTGCATACATGAGTTTGTTGTTCAAGCTGTGAGTGGAATGATGAAGGAGTTTTAAAGTGCATTACTGATTCTTAACAACATGTGTTTGACTAGGCTACATTGGCAATCTCCAACACACAATAGATTTTCATTTTCAAAGAAACGTAATATGTTGATGTACAGAGGTGTACTCTATTTTCAGTTAGTTCGTAAAGACCATACCTCTTACATAATATGCAAATAGACTACCGGCAGACAAGTCTCTGTTTCAGTCATTGGAAAACCCCGGTTGTCCACTCCAAGAGTTAAGCACATTTCTCTGTTCACTTCAGATAAAGTAAAGGAATCGCCGCCATCCAAGTAGCCTATGGACTTACAGTCACTGCAAGAATCATTTGTGGGGGGGGGGGGGGTTGAGTCCAAGATCAATTCATTTTCATAAAGTCAGAATTGACCTGCATCTTATGGCTCCTGTGACAAAATACCATGCACTATCATAAATTTCTTAATATTTATAGTCATGGTTGATCTTGTATCGTGTGCCGTAAATAATATGATCATAGACATAAATATAAGTTTTTATAAGGCAGAATAAATCAAACTATAATGTTTTTGGGTTAAGTACATTTTGGTTACCTATTTGTTATGAAGTGCTGTCGTAGGCCTAACAATGACAGACGATTTTTCACAGTTCATTCGTAACCAAGCAGGAAAGACTAATGAACCTGACACGTGTATATCGAGAATTATGGTGTCCTTTTATGCAATGAAAGTGACTAGATGAACAGTAGACTTGTAGAAGGCAATGGTGGTGTTGGTGGTGGAAGATGTGTCTGGTACCGGTATTTATCTCAGCTGTGGAATAATTCGAGGGTTTGCAGTTGATGATGATATATACGGTGATTATCCTGGAATGGCGTGTAGAGAGAGAGAGAGAGAGAGAGAGAGAGAGAGAGAGAGAGAAGGCTATATGTGTGTGTGTGTGTGTGTGTTACGTACACAATCAAATACACGGAGTTTTCGGTTCTAGCGAAATTCTCTGGTTTCAATACGACTCGGTACAGGTGTCCCCTTACCAACTGAGAGAAAGAGAGAGAGAGAGAGAGAGGACAATGGAGAGCGTACCATGACAGTGGTGAACCGCGCACCCTCACCAGGCCTCTTGCTGAGTCATTGCACCCGTCCTCCACTCTCTCCTCCTTCCCTCCCCTCACTCCTCCATCCCTACACTCACTCCACCATCCCTCCACTCTCTCCTCTATCCCTCCACGTCCTCCTTCTCCATTCCCCCCTGCACCTTTCATTTTCTCCTCTCTGTACTCGTCTTCCACCTTTTCTAATCTTTCTTCCCTTCACCTTCCCTCATCTTTCATTTCTTTGGTTATCGGTCTGCATTATTCTTGTTTTTTTTTTTCCTTTATACATATGCGTTTTTCCCTTTCCCTCATTCAGTCCTATCTATTTCTCCCTCTTCCGCCCTCCACTTTCCTCGTCCCACCTGCCCTCCTCCACATTCTCCTCCCTACCTCCAACCCCATACCAACTCTGCCACCCCCGCCCCCCTCCTCCCCTTCACTCCACGCTCTTCTGCTCTCTCATTGGTCTGTTGTTTTTACTCCCTCACTCCTGTGTTCCCTGCAAAGAGGGTTTAAACTACTTGGTTCACTCTCCTTCTCTCTTCTCTTTGTCTCTTCACAGCTCAATTACAGTATATAGCTTCTCACGCTTACATCGCCAGTTTCTCTCATTTTCACAGACATGTAATATTTCTCCCACTTTTATAGTAGTCAAGGGTGTTAGGGAAAGGAGGAGGATTATGGTTAGTGAACGGTAAATAGGACAGAAGTGATGACAATGTATCCACGCTGTACAGATGTCTGGTGTAAGTTGTTATAATGTTTACGATTCCACCTTTCATAATTGGCTTGCATGTTTTACTTTTGTCATCGCTTTCCTCGACTTCTGTCTCCCTCTCCACCACCACCACAACAACAACAACATTTCCTCTCAACTTCCTCCTCTTTCTCCACCCATTTTCTCTTCATTTTATATTTTCTTATATATTTTGTTGTTTTTTACATCGTTTATTAACTGCTCCTCCCCACCCCCGATTCGTATCCCCTCTCTATCTATATATTTTCTCGACTTACAATTCCAAACTGCTTTTACTCTTGCCTCCATATTTTCTAGACAAGCAATTTTCTACTATTATAGGCTACTGCTTTTACACTCTATCTCATAATTACCTCCCCCCTCTACCTTGTTATCCAGATGTCCCTCCAATCTCTCTTTTCTCTTACATTCTCCTGCGGTTTTTCCTCTCTTATTTCTTGTCTCACCCCGTGTCCTCACCACCAGGTCCACCACCACCACCACCACGACACTTCCTCCCTCCCGCCTTCCCTCAGCTGTCCTTTCTCCCCCACACACACCTTGCCTCCCCCTCTGTCTTCACTTGTCCTTCATAACATTTAAGGGACGCGGGGGTCGCAGAACTTTTAGTTCTTTGTGATCTACGCTGTAACTTGAAGTGAGGTTTATATAAGTATGTGTGTGTGTTTTAACTTACAACCAACATTTCCATACCCATGAACAACTGTTTTATCTTTTCCATTTTTAACTAACTACAAACATCGGCCCTAGCCCTCAAATTTACCCTAAAGAGGTTCTCCCCTTAAGGCAAGATTCTCATGTTGGTAAATGGGAAGGCTACTGCCAGATTCCTCCCAACTAAACCTGGAACCAGACGCCATCTGTGGTACTAATAGTGTATCTGATTCGTGGCATAGTTTGGAGGAATCATGGACCTTCCAATTCACCAACAAAAGAATCACTCAATAAGCATAATACAGGGTAGGCGCCACATGTGCGTCTGCTGAGGCTACATTATATTACAGTATAGAAGATTGTCTGCCAGATTGTACTGTATGTAACACGTCTCATTTTTATCTGCTTTCCGTCTGTCTGTTCATATTTTTATCTCCGTATGTATCTTGACCACAAACATCCTCGTTCTCTTCTTAACAAGTCTCCCTTTCAGTACGTCAGTGGCTTTTGTGTCTTCTCCATTCCCATCTTTGCTCTCTCTCTCTCTCTCTCTCTCTCTCTCTCTCTCTCTCTCTCAGTGTATAATTTTACCCTTTCAAAATACAGTTCGGAAGTTATTAGGAACATCTGTTTAAGAGTGTCGATAAGGCCAGACCTCCCCTCGTCAAGACGCACTGTAATGTTTCTGTTTGTTTATCTGCGTAGCCTAACCTTTGAAACTCTCTCCCCTCTCTCTTATCTGGTTTTTGCCACACCCTGTCCACTTATCAAGACCACCATCACCTTCCCCTCCCACCTAACCCCTTCTACTACTCCCTCCCTACCCCATCCGACACACACCACCACCAGACCCTCCCACTCCTTCTTTGCTCACTCACCACCTGTCTTCCCTTTCTTTTCTTCGCAATTTTTCCAAGCCATCTTAAAATTTATTCCACACTTTTCTTTGTTGTTCTTTCACATTATCTCATACTGTACCTTATATATTCATCCTCTCACTCCTTTCACCTTTCACTTTCACCCTATTCCCAACGAACTATCTTATCTTTTTCGTTCTTTGCGTAATAATTATTCTGTCTATCACTTTTGCTCTCCGCTCTCTTCATCACCCATCTCATTTCAACCTCGTTTGTCATCCCATTTATTTCTTCTCTCATCTAAACTTCTCTTTCTTACATCTTTGCCTTCCATTCCCCTCCCGTTACCCCTTTCTATATTTCCATTCCCCTCCGGTGTCCTCTTTCTTGATTATCCTCCCCACTGTCCTTCACACCCTCTCTTCCTCCCTTGCCCTCCCCTCCTCCCAAATGTCCCGGCGCTCCTCCTGTTGAAAGGAAGTCGACTCTTGGGTAGGAATTTTCCTCGCCATTTACGTCGGGTCCTTAACCTAGTCATGGGCGAGAACGAAACAAAGTATCCCTGTTCATTTTCGCTCTACCAGGATGTTAGGTAGTTTTACACTTTGTTAGTGATTACCAAGTGGCGCAGCGTAATATAGCCTCTCGTGCCGACACACATTAGTTTACATGATACTAGCAAAACCACACATAGTTTAAATTTTAACACGGTACTTCCTGGAGGATAAAGGGCATTTCATTTTAATACGCAGCCCAAATAACTCTGAAATTACTCACATTATAATTTACACTTCCTCCTCCGTCTGCCTTTCAGTTTTGCGCACAGTAATGGACGCTGTTAACATCGTCCGTGATGGCTTACACACCATTAGAGATTTGACTTCATTCACCCATTGCTTCAGTCAGTGTCAGTCAGTGTGAAAGGAAAGTATACCCACGTGATGAACGTACGTCTGTTGATTGCTAACCATTAACGTGTTTCGCCTCCAAAAGTGAAAACATTCTCATATAACGGCAAACTACTGTATCGTATACCGGCAAAGAAACTTACGTATGAAAAGTACTGAAACTAGAAAACACGTAAAAATGGAGTATAGCGTCTATTTGGGTGTTTCATTTTGCAACACAGGTATTCAAAGTGTGTTGGTAAGGTCCCGTCTACAGCTTGTGTTGCTGAGCCCTGATGGTTGGATCCTACACAAGCAGCCAATACCAGTGTGTGAGTCAACAATTTCATATACTCAGTCTGACCAAGAACGTTAAGGTGGTAATTCTTTTTTGGTACATTGGAGTGCCTTGATTCCTCCAAAGTATGCTAGGAAACAAGACCAGAAGAGCAAAAATAATGGTGTTCTGTTGCTTGGAATGGTTTGGAGGATTCAGGTGCTCCAAATTTACCAACACAAAACTTCCCCCTTTACAAACATTTTCAGCCTAACCTTCTATAGACACATACGTGGTTGTTGGTCAGCAAGGGGAGAGGGTAGAATGCTGGGTTGTTAGTTTTCCCGTCCTGACGAATGGCTTTCCTGAATGTGACGACCCCAGGTGAAGGATACTCCCTGCTGAGTATAGAAAGTTTCTCAATGAGGATAACACTGACCTCCCTCCTCACCTCTCCCCTCCTATTCCTCTTTCTTCCCATCTGGTGCTGACCCTTTATTTTCTCTTCCCTCACGTGTACGGTAACTTTCTACTTTGTCTTTTTCTCTCTTCTCTCCTTTTGGATTTTTCTCTCTTCTCTACTTTACTCTTCCCTCACGTGTACGGTAACTTTCTACTTTGTCTTTTTATCTCTTCTCCTCTGCTTTTGGATTTTTCTCCTTGTCTTGTTCACCACCATTATTGCTTTCTCAAGTTTTTGTTTATTCTCTTATATAATTATCTGCCCTTTCCCTTCAACCCGACCTCTCCTCTTGGATTTTTCACCTTGTTTTGTTCCTCACCATTACAATTATATAGAGTCTTTCTCTAGTTTTTGTTTATTCTCCTCTTATTTATCTAGGCGACTCTCCTTGCCCCCTCCATTCAACCCTTCCCTCCTCCACTTGTGTATTCTTTCCTTACAATACATTCTCAGTCCATTCCTTCCTCTCCTTCCCTTCCCTTCACTCGTGTCTAAGTATAATTCTCTCCAGTCTCCATAATAGTGCAGGTAGGCTAACCACCCTTTGTCTTATCCTTCCCTCTATTCTTCTTTCCCCTCACCCACCTGACCCACATCATCTCACTGAACCTTCCTACTTTCGTCCGGCACAGTCATCTCTTCCTCCCTTCCCATCACAACCCTTCTGTCTAATCCTCGTTATCCTTCACCTTCCTACTCTTGTCCCCGTTTCTTTCCCCATTTTCTACCATCTGCTCTTCATTCCCACCCTTCTTTCTGCTCTTCCCGTCTATATCCTACACTCTTCTCCTTCCCCGACATTCAACCCACCCATTACCACTCTTCTCTCAACTCCTCTTCCATTATCCCTCATCATCCAACTCATGACCCTCCTTCCTGACCCACCCTTCTCACGTTATTCCTCAGAAACGGTTCCGGGAAAGTGCAGAAAGACCCTATATTATTGTATACCGGGAAGAGGAGGTGAAGGAGTAGATAGAACAAGTAGGAGGAAAGGGTGGGCGAGTGGAAGGAAAAGCAGAAGAGGAAGAGTGAGGGTGAACAAGGGAGTGGATGTTGTTGTTGTTGTTGTTAGTGGTGTTGGTGAAGATGAAGTAGAGTAGGTGGAGGAAAAGTTGCCTACCCTATCATTCCTTGAGGGGATGAAACCTGCTCCCTTTTACTCCCTCCACACCCAGACTTCCCTCCAACTCTTCCTTTCCCCCCAGCGTTATTATCGTTCATTACTCCCCACCATTATCGTCATCGTCATCCCTCTCACTCCATTACACCCTGTGGCCTCATCTCACCCAACCTTACCATGCATCTCCTCTCCCTCTCCCATTTTGGCACGTATGTATGTATACCCCTCGACATGTTTGTGAGAAGTGCCGGTTCCTTTCCTTTAGTTTCTCTTTTCCTACTCACCCCAAGCTTGTCATGACGTTCTTTCTTTACTGTTCTCTTTTTCTTGGTACCGTAGTGCTATTTAATCTTCGCGTGTGAATATAATATAAGACTATATAATTATTTCTGTGTGACTTTGTGTAAGTAATGAGTACTGAATGTAGAGTGTATATGTGTGTGATGTGTTTCTGTACCATCTATGTTTGTTTGTGCGCGTACGTAAAATTCAACACAAAACAGAATTAATCAGTACTGTATTTCTCATTTTCCAACTAGCCGAGGTGGGGATCAAAGTTAGCTTGGTGATTACTGTGAGTTCGCCGATGACCTGTAGGCCTACCTGTATGCTCAAGGTTATAGAGAACTGAAAAACTTTCATAATAGTCTACTAGCAGAAAACCCGCTAAATCCTGTGTGTTATACCTCTTTGTGTTTTGGCGTATGACATTGCCTCATTTCTCGCCATTTGGTAAATTTTAATCTAGCGCCGGCATTCTTAGTCTTTCGGGTTGGTAAAGTAGCAGCCCAATTAATACCTAAATAAGTTCTTAAAAAGGTGGTGATAGGAACTAGAATGTAATTGACCTGGTTAACCTACATTGCCGTCCCAAACGTCGGGTTCTTAAAACAAAAGTACCGAGTCATGGGGTTCTGTCACTTTCACCACAAGCATTCGGCATTGACAGAGATAAGAACGAGGCCCCTCAAGATATGACGGTACAGTCCAAAGAGTTTACAGCACTCAGCCTGGCGTGAGGCCCCCAAGCCCAGCCTCTCTAACGGGGTAACACACTTTTGGCACATTAGAGCGCCTTGATTCCTCCAAAGTATGCAAGGAAACAAGACAAGGTTAACAAAAACAGTGATGACTTGTTGCATGGAATAGTTTGGTAGAATCAGTTGCTCCAGATTTACCAACACTGAAGTACTGTACCTGTGCTCTCCCCCCCCCCCCCCAACAACTTGTCATAGTCGTACTCTTCATCATCACAATCATCAACAGCAACAGCCACAATAATTAGTCCACTTCGAAGACAACAAAGGGTCTCTTACAACTCTCTCCATTGCTTTCTGGTCTGGTCTTAATGTAGTTCGGTACAGTCGGCGGCAAAAGTCGTGTCGCCACATCTGCCAAGTCATGAAGTACTGTATGGAAATATAAGCTTCACAGGCTCGTAAACAAAAATATAAGAAAGGTTTATTAATTTACCCCCTGGTTATTATAATTCTGTATGGTGAAATGTGTTGGTTCGATGATTAGACTTTTTTTTATATTATCCTTCAAAAAGAGGTGAGGGAGGCGTTCATATCTCGCCACGATATTAGGCTACCAGCAAATCCACACCATTTATAATTACCACATGTGTCTGATTACGTATAGGCTATAGGCCTACCCAGGAGTTGTGTACACCTGTATTAACTTTTGATAAACTGAAATCGTAGGTATGAATGTGGATACGGTATCTGTATGTCTGTTTTACTGTATATGAAATGAAGTTTACTTTATGTTCTCTTTTAATATATTTTGTAAAAGATTATAGCGCATTATATAGCCACCAATATTTCTCCCTCATTCTTAATACTATAAAGCAACGCAAAAGACACACACACACAAAAAAAAATCTATATTCCTATCCAGATCTCTCAATATTTAATCACTTGTTACCAGTCACGATACCCACCTTTGGTACAGTTGCCTCCAAAAATTTCGAGACACTACCTGCTAGAGTCTAGTAGGTAGTGTCTCGAAATTTTTGGAGGCAACTGTACCAACTTCATAATATCCCCATATAACTTTTGGCGTTGTCCTACCAGCAAAATCCAGGTGGTCAAACAAACAAACAAACAAACAAACCTAACCAATAACATCACCACATTGACGGAGAGGTAACAACCGATACCTCCTTAGCTTGTCTCACAAACCATGACCCATGCAGGTCAGTAATACCGTACCAACAGTTGCCTCTGCACACCATCGATTGGAGTACAGTACTTAGTGAAGGGGCAGGACAAGAGAATGTCCGTAAAAAGAAGAAGAAGAAGAAAAATAAAAATGTTTCCAACGGGCCACGTCCAGTACTTCCTGTAGATTGTCCGTTACATTACCGGTTTCCGTTACACTGGGCGGGGTTCGGTTCCCCTCACTTCACTCCTAATAATTATAACATCATCTACGTTTGATTTAATTATTGTCTCATTAGTAAATTGTAATACAGTACATTATTGTCCACCACTCTCGTCCCTCGGTATGCATGGCTTAGTGTGGTACGGTATTGCATATTAAGATCATGGTTTCCTATGTCTTTTCAAGCTTTACAGTATATATATATATATATATATATATATATATATATATATATATATATATATATATATATATATATATATATATATATATATATATATATATATATATATATATATTAAAGCATCGCCTCTCTTCACTAACCTACCACGAGGAGGAGGAGGAGGATGAAGGGAAGAAAGAAGAGGAGGAGGTAGGAGGAAGGAAAGCTGAAAGGTGGGAAAAAGAGTGACTGGCTGTCGAGAGTGACTGCATGTCTCAATTCGCGCGGGGAATACCTCCTCTTATGGTTTATTATTAACACCACACACACAGAGTGGAAAACCCGACCACTTATGCAGACTTTCCCAGTGCAGTGTCCCCTACACACTCTTGCAACATCAGATCAATCACTCAGCCGGGCAAACATGAAATTCCCAAAAAAGACATTTCCGCCCCTCTGTATTCTCTGTGAATATAATTAAAATTACGTATCATTACCATTACACTGCACACTTCGCTCTCCTGACAATGACTGGATTAATGGAAATGTTTAGTGATAATTTCATCGTCAGAAATAACTAAGGAACAAAAAAATTGAGTGTTTATTGTAAAGATGAGGTAGCCTAGCCTACTATTAGCACCAGTATACAGTCGTGTCGTGAAATTTGGCGAAAACTTATGGCGACAGGCTAAATATGTGGTATATTCTTGTTCATGAAACTGAGCTTTCATAATGATTCACGAGTTTCATTATTTATCGGTCTCAACCGCGACACGACTATGCTGTAAACCCCCAGTGTACACAATCACTTACATTTTCCATCATGGCCTTGGTTTGCACAGCATCAGCAGGTCCTTCCCTCACAGTGACTCGACAAGGATAGAGTTTAACTTTTCCTATTGTTATGATTTCAGAGATTATCTAACACGCCAGTAGGCTAGTTTACCCTGTTGTTTCATATGAACTTAAGCAGTCACTGGCAAGTATTTATTTAGCTGGAAAATTTAGGCGTGGAAATATTCTTAGTTAGACTATACGGTATTGGTTTGTTTCTTCAAGTCATAATTCCACACTGGCATGAACGGCAATATTGTTACCTTTCTTATTTAACATGTATGTGGTCGTTGACTCATCTCCAAGTTTTCACTGCCTTGTATTTAAGATAAAGCACAGCCGCACAGCTATAACATTACCTGCTGGGAAAAATCCTGGAACTGATGATAGGGTCAGAGCAACAGGTGACAAGGTGTGTGAACGTCTGGCGACAACGAGCATGTCGACTGTCGACACCATGGCGCCAAAAGATCTCACTCCCATAATAATTATCCGAACACATTTAAATTACATCGACTTGGACAATAAATATAATATTTTAAAATTCATTAATAGTATTTTATTTTTATTTTCGTTTATAAGACATTTTCCTCATCTGTACCCTTCGTTATTACAATCTTCAGTAACATTCATAATCCATTGTAACCTCAGTAATAAATTCCAACATTACCATTGATAACCATAAATTAGTGTGTTTGGGTGGCGGATTAAGCCACGTCCGTTGCACTAACATTTAACTCGTTTGAATTCTTTATAGCTTAGTTTGATATATATATATATATATATATATATATATATATATATATATATATATATATATATATATATATATATATATATATATTGTGTAGAGAGGGCAGGTCTTTTATATATCCAATATTTATTTGAGAAAGTTATATTATATAGTGTTTTTGTTTGAATGACTTACCCCCTAACGGCTGCACCTAACCAGTTGCAAATTGCACCATATGTGCAACATTTCACGAGGAATCTGGTGATGTGCATTACAGATTGCAAGATCGTCGCCTTCAAGACGAAATTCTAGAGTATAAAGTTCTCGGAGACTTAATTGGTAATTCCACACGAGCTATAATCATTGCGGACAGGTTTCGCGGAGTTGCACATCACGAAAACAGTCTAACTAGCGGCGTCTCGTAATGACTGGTGGAAATGAAGAATGCTAAGACTCCAGTTTCCTCTACTGTATTACTGGTATTGTTTGACTGTAAGCTACTATCATCCGGTGAAAAGATAAAAGGTAAAGATAAGCTTGAAGTGATGCTTATTTTAACTCGCGGTTGTGGACGGTTGGTTACCAGCCGCATGTCTAATAAATCCCAACACCAAAAGCAATCGTGTAACTTTAGCCTACAAGCGACTTATACAATACTCCACAGTACCGTACACGACGCACATGTGAATAGGTGAGTGTGCAACAGAGGGCAACACAAACAGACCTAGCTCATGCTTGGTCAGCTTAGCGTGTGACGTCTTGGTGGGGGTTCCTTGTGATAACTTCTTCTCACTGCCAAACGTTTCTCCTTAAGGTCTACCCTATAGCTGTTCCGTGCCCCTTCCCACCAGCTCTCCCCTCACAGTACGGCATCCTCCTGTCGTTGTTACCCTGCTTGCCACTTTCCGATACTCTTATCACCTTCTGCCCTTATCTCCCTCCCATTATTATTCCCTTGCCTACATCCCCTGACCTCAATCCACTTACAACTGTCTTGCGGCACTGATGACAACATAATGGTCTAAACAATCTTCCCAGCACCATAACAAGACAGGCGATAGGATGATGGATGTCACAGATTCTCTCAATCATTTGGTGCTCGAGGTAAAACCTAAAGGTTTCATTCAGTAGATTACAAAACCGTACAAGGTTTTGGTGATTCAGGATTTAATTCCATGACCACGACCGTCTGTTAATGACTCGTATTCAGTATGTTTGACGAGCGGTTTCATCTGGATATCCGATATCCGATATATTCTAACATTGTGCTTGATTGTGTTGTTACCGATTTGATTATAGGGTAACGTCGAGTTGCTCGTTAGTAATCCTATACTAAGCGAAAGTGAGACAATAAATTGTACATTGTACCTGCTATACCAATCAAGATGTTTTTCAATACAAGCCCACAAGACTTGGGAGTAGCCTACCACGTACATTGATACCCTCGTGTCCTTTTTCGAAAACAACCACACAACGTGACAAGAGTGAAGTCAGGTGAGAAGTTGAAAAAGATAAGTGTATTGGGCCACTGGCGGAGAGTGCTTTGGGGAAAGTGATAGAAGTGAAAGTTTGGCGTCCTAGGAGTTGTAATCTTGGCTGTTGTTATAATGCAGGCGGTCCAATAGTATAATTAACGACCGCTGAAGTTTCATTTGATATTTATGGTAATATTGTTGCCTAACACAGCTAGTACTAAGTACTGTATATGGTTCCTAAATGATAGAAGAATCTGTCACTCTAAAACGATCCGGGCCCAGCTACTGTACTTATCACTTGTAAGAATTTAATCTGATGATAACTTCGTCAGGCAACAATCAGACGAACAATGGAGAAAAATAATACGATAATAAGAAAGAAAAACAGTGTTGTGATAATAATTTATACACCGTTCCTAGAATTCCGCGCAAATGTGAAATAAAAAGTGACTTCCTCTCAGCTGTAGGCTAATTCGAATAACAGTTTATAAAAGTTGATGTTCCCTATGCCCATTCTGAATATTTTCCACAATATTCTCATTACCATACGTAAATAAACCCCCACGACACTTCAGACAAATGAGTGAGTGTTGCGTAACAACCATTTCACTTGGCTGGTTGGTTGGTGTGGTGCGCTCTCCCTCTCCACCTTCCCCCTCCCCATGCACGCTGAAAGTCCTCCCTCCCTACCTACTTACCTATTCTTTTCCGTGGCATCCTCTCTCTGACTTTCACTCCTGTCAGTCCCTCCTCCACCATGAGTGAAGGAGACGGACAAGCGTGACCACACAACTCACCTCAGCCTTGTCGGGGAAGTGGTAAGTTACGCTACACTCTCTTCTCTTCCATGAACAATAATTATTTTCCTCGGGCTAGGTCGTGGGGTCTGTGTGTGTGTGTTTGTGTGTGTGTTCTTTCTTTGTTCTTCTCTCTGTTTGGTCCTGCGAGTTGTACCGTAACGTTTTCGCCTTCCGTCTAACTAGCACGTGTTCGGTACTCGTCACTGAAGAAGGGGAGAAGAAGTAGCGCCCTCCTGTAACCTCAGTGACTTCTGTATGGCCTAGCTTATGGTGGTCATTCTTTTTTGGTACATTGGAGTGCCTTGATTCCTCCAAAGTATTAGCCACTAGAAAACAGGAGCAGAGGGGCAAAATTAATGGTGTTCTGTTGCTTGGAATAGTTTGGAGGTTTCAGCAGTTGCTCCAGAATTACCAACACAAAACCTCCCCCTTAAGATAGCATAAAGCCTAAACCCGTTATTTCGCCCGAGTAGATAAAGGTGGAAATAGCCAAGACAAAAATATAGTTACACCTTAATAAACGTAGCAATATTTTCACCAGGAATTATATAACATTCAGAAGCTCTTAGTGGTGACTGTTTGGTAGGTGGTCTCAGTGGCTGGTAAAAACCCTTCCACATTCTCCGGGAAAACTCAACGTGTCCCTCCCACTTTTTTTTTTTTTTTTTTTTTTTTTTCGTCAAGGTTGAGTATCCAAACTCCAGGAATAGGCTACATGCAAATCACAAGTCACAACGCCAACACGATTTAATTTAACCTTTCATAGAGTGTTAAAGTCAGAGAGAGATAAGAGAAACAAAGAGAGGAACAGGATGTCTGGGAAGTGTGTGTGTGTGTGTGTGTGTGTTGGGGAGGGGGGGGGGAAAGATTAAACAAATGGTACCAGAGAAAGGAGTAGCCATTGGATATTATAAAATAAGTCTGCAACCATATAATATATAGTTACGGTAT
This sequence comes from Petrolisthes cinctipes, assembly GCA_033782935.1. NCBI lineage: Eukaryota > Metazoa > Arthropoda > Malacostraca > Decapoda > Porcellanidae > Petrolisthes > Petrolisthes cinctipes. Next base: position 85,446 of record JAWQEG010002261.1, read on the forward strand.
CAGTCACTTCTCTCACATCGTAAATCACAGCTTCACACATATTTTTAAGAGGGTGTATCATTATTATAAATTCACCTCGTGTTGGGAACTTAGATTTAACATGATTTTATTAATAGACTATTATATCTGTTTCTTCTCTGTGCCGCGTAGAGAAAACCTCACGAGGGTGAATATGAAGCATAGTAGTAGACATCCACAAATGGCTAATTTATTATTGTTCTTTACGCTACGGATGCTTATCTTGTTCTGAGCGGACTTAGAATTAACTTTCACCACTGATCATACACAATTAATTTTAATATGGGAATCATTATAAATACAGATTGTTCTGCCCATTACTCTCTGCCCCATGCTCTTTTTTTTAACCCCCCCCCCCCCCCACACACTGTCCATCTTGCATCAAACAAAATATATTCATGCCTTATCATGGCTTGATCTGTTCGTGCTCCTGCATTGTAACTGTGGCTGTATTGTACATTACATGACAGAACCTCGTCCTCTCATACTCTTGTTCCCAGTCGAGATTTGCTTGGTCATCCTACAGAGTCTACCTGTCTGATATACAGTCGTGTGGTCAATAATAATCATCCTCTAATTCTAAAATTTTGCTGTCTAATGTTTTCGGGTTCTCATATAATGTTATTGTTTTGACTTGTGAGTAACTGCCTGTATTAAATTAGAAGATGATAATTAAACTGTTTATTGGAAAGTTGACCAGCAAACGAACACAGGGAAGCTGTCAAACGTTTACATGAGTCACTCCAAAGTGGATGATTATTATTGACCACGACTGTATGTTATCACGTAGGTTATAAATTATATTAAATTTTGTTCCTGTTGTGATAAAATAATATAATACAAATAGGCAGAGGAAGGAACAATATGAATAATGAACATCGTATCGTACTGGATATACATTTCCAGCTGAACACAAAAAAATATTGAATTGACGTCATTGAGTACGCAATGCCTTCCTCGAAAATGGTACAGAACAAAATGTCTAAGAATAGTTAAAACAGAAAGAACGCTTATCTGATACAACAGTACGAGTATGACTGTGGTAATACAGCAGGAGAGTAATACTAATTTGAGAGATATTACTGGATAGTAGTTATACTGAGAAAGTTGATGATGAATGAGATACATTAAATGAACCACTAGAAATGTGACAGCTTTTTTTTTTTTTTTTTTTTTTTTTCATGGTTGCTGATTTATGAATTCATTGTGTCAGAACTCCACTTTTTGAGAATTTTTCAAGGGGAATCCATGTGGGTTGACTGCTGTTCAGGTTATTATCCTATTAACGAATGATTGTACTGTACATCACTTCAGTACCATTTGTATATTTTAGTTACAAAATGATGCATATTAATCGGTGAAATTAATTATACAGTGTCATATAGAATTGCACAGTACGGTGCTATAATCATATATTATCTTCACCTGTATCTTAATTGGTTTGCCGTATCAATTATTATTTATATTCAGCAAAATCATCCCTACATCATTGGTCTAGTAATCAAACTTGTGCAATACATCATCACCGAATTTTTATTTTACCGAAGATATGAAATTTGTTCACTGCGTAATGTGTTAATGTGTGTTTCTTTTTTTGTTCCGTCAGCATCACCTGGACACCACCTCCATGACCACCTCAAGTGCAGTGGTAGGCCTCAACCCGAGTCCTCCTTACCAGAAAATGCACTGTAGTGTTTTATCAGACGAACCTAGAATATCGCCATTCACCGTGTAACTCACTGACAACATATTTTCGTCCACTGTGTGAGACGCATGAACACACTCTCTTTCACCATGAGAAAATCCCGGTTCAAAGCCTTACTCTGCTGTAATAGACTACATGAAATAACTTACATAAAAACTAAGTTAAATCCTGGTAAACGTAATAAATATGTCCGAGACTGAGGAACTAGCACTGTACCACCAGACACTGAAGGCGACCTCCTGGGTCCCTCACAACGTGGGTGAGGATCCCTTTTCCTTTGCTCACCGCAGCTTACTGGAAGGAGACCCAAAGAGAGAAAGGGCACAGAATGGCAAAGGGATTGTAACTAAGACTGCAGTAAGGAAATCTAAATCTTATGACCAGGTGGAGGAAGTACAAAATGGCGTGAAAAGGGAAAACGAGGTGAGAGGTGAATTGAAATGCGGGAGTGGACAGAAGAAGGTGGTTAACAAGAGAAAAGTGAAGACTCCAGCTCGCAGGACCCAGGTAGCTGAAATAGACTGTCTGGTGAAAAGGTACAGACAGAATGGTGACCTCACGCCTTCAGACACTGATGCACCACTTCGTCATTCCCCCCAGCCACAATCTCCACAGAATTCACGACATACCATTTCTCCACGGCTGCCTGACTCCTTGGTAATACTGCCGAAGGAACCAGACCGACAATCTCCACAACACTCCAGACAGTCCAACTCCCCACCCCACCCAAAGCCATCCAACTCTACAAAACATCCACGACCGTCCAATTCACCTCTATTGCTCTCATTGACACAGCCACCACAGTCTCCACGTCCACTACATAAAGAGCAGCAGGCGACCCCGCACCCACGACAGTTAAAACAACTTCAAGATGTACTGCAGTCCTTAAGACCACCTTGTTTACCACCGGTACTGTATTCTCCACTACTACCAGCATCGCCTAAACTACCATCACTTCCAGCATCACCTAAACTACCATCACTACCAGGCTCCCCCAAACAAACACCAATACCAAGGTCACCCAGACAATCACTATTACCGGGATCGCCAAGATTATCTCCACTACCACGGTCACCCAATCTACCACGATCACCTAACCTTCCACCATCACCCAAGCTACTACAATCGCCCAAGCTACCACAATCACCCAAGCTACCACAATCGCCCAAGCTACCACAATCACCCAAGCTACCACAATCGCCCAAGCTACCACAATCGCCCAAGCTACCACAATCGCCTAAGCCACCACAATCGCCTAAGCCACCTCAACTCCCAGCACTTCTACCTCTGGATCTGACCACCACCTCCAGATCATCTCATCACCTGCACTCTCACACTTTGCCTCCACATCCCCACATCCAGGCCTCCTCTTCGCACAACCCCTCCCCCTCTCACCATCACTCCCCCACTCACAACCCCTCCCCCTCTCACCACCACCACTCCCAGTCTCCACCAGCTTGCCACCATCCCAAATCCCCTCATCACCCTTCCCACCATCCCAAATCCCCTCATCACCCTTCCCCTTCTAACAACCACTTGCACTTCTCATCTACTCAAGTCTACCCATACGACTTTTCACTCCCAGCTCAGCGTAACTGCCACTCCCTCTCACCTCCTAATTACTCCGGAACCCCTGCCTCCCCACCCACTCATCAAAAATGTATCTCCCTCTCACCCCCGACTCAGAGTACAATCTCTCCCACTCACCATCTTACCCAGTATTCCTCTCCATCTCCACTACAAAGCTCCATTACACCTACACCCATCTCCACCACTTCAACAGTACACTCCACCACAGCCACATTCAGGAGGTACTCCCCCACCAGAGAAGATTTAGAGGAAGAAATTAGCCGGAAAAAAAGGGTACGTAACTTAACAACCTCTAAATACCTGTAATAGGGCCTGCTTATACTAATGAAGACATACTGGTACTGTACAAAAATACAAAAAGTGTTATCATAATTTCATATACACTGTACTGTACAGTAATCTGTAAAACCTGGCTGCTTTAACTTGCATTGTAGGAAAGCAAGTGTACAGACCTCATCCACACAAAGATTAATCTTTTACTTTTATCATGCTTTATACAAAGTCTCCTAAATTACCTTACCCAATTTTCATAAACCAGTAAAACAGGACATCCTAGATGTAACTCTCCCTAGTCAGTGGAAGCCCGTGTCTCGTACCTCTGGTCTGGGTTTAATGCAAATCTCTATTGCTTAACATAGGTGGAACTGTGGAATTAAGTTTCCAATCCTCCATAGTCGAGGGAGTTACACAGTACAGTAGGATACTCCACTAGTCTATATACAGTAACTATAGAATGCCTAGGCTTCTTCTACATAACCTCTCCATCCCTGGCTACATGCAAGTTATAGCTCGGGTATGAGGTGGAACAGTATACAGAGTATGCTGGTATATTGTACTGTATAAATATATAGTGTACTATACTGTTTTAACAACAAAGATGGTACTGTACTGTAGTGAGAAAGTAGGTCAGCTAGTACTGTTGATTGAAGGAAAAATATTAGTAGCTAAAATTAAATTCCACTACTGTACTGAATAATTCAGCTAGTGCATATTAACTACACAGGTAATCTTCATTAAGTGTCCTACCCTGGACATATAACTATCTCCTATCCAAAGTTAGTGTGTACTGCAGGCAATATGTGTAAAGTGTGTAATGAGATTTAATAGTATTGGTGTTTCAGGCATGCGAGGTCTGTGGAGATGTGGCACGCTCACTCCACTTTGGAGGACGGGTGTGTGACTCGTGCAAGGCGTTCTTTAGGCGAGCTGTAGTGAGCCAGGCTGCACTAAGCTTTGTCTGCTCTCATCAAGGCCGCTGCAACATCACACTCACCACACGACGCTCATGCCAGGCTTGCAGGTCAGGTCTGCTTATGTTTCCTCTGTTTCCTAAAACTAGCGTCAAAATATTGTAATATAATTCTGCATTCTGATTCTCTGCACAAAAATTATTGGAAATTTCGGTACCTGATTAGCTTCTTGACATTCTACCTTCTTCATAAGTAATTCCAAAGTGATGGCAACTTATTAGGGTAAGTGTCAGAGATGGTAATAACTGATAATAACATAACTGCTTTATTATTATTATTTCACTACTGCACTGAATAATTCAGCTAGTGCATATTAACTACACAAGTAATTTTCATTAAGTGTCTCCTACCCAGGATATATAACTATCTCCTATCCAAAGTTAGTGTGTACTGCAGGCAATATGTGTAAAGTGGTTATACCTATTTTGACTGAAAGTAAATTATTAGTGCATATGACAATAATTACATAAACACTTCAAACACCTTACTGTAGTCAGGAATAATTAAAGATATGCTGGAATTGTGAATTTTAAAATCAGCATAGTGTAGGTACTACTGGTACTTTGGCTTCACACAAATCACTCCAACAACTCTTTTACTTGTTACCTCTATCCTTTCCATTTCTTCCATCCTTCATCCCTTTCTCTCTCCGATACTCCACAGATAATATACTATATTTAGTTTACCCCCATCCATCACTGTGATGTCAGTTAATACAGATAAGAACCAGGTGGTCATGTAGGTACAACAGTACACAGTGACATTCAGGTTTGATAAGATAAACTGGTGGGATAAAATATAATACAACCATTACCCTTTCACCTCGTCACCATATCTTTATTAAAACAGTAATATTTTGGATCTTTTTGGTGCCATTTGCTGAATGAAGAATGTTGGTTAGATGTCTGATATGATGTGGTTTAGTAGGTTATACACCTGGCAGAGAAGGTAACAAGGGAAGCATGGTATTATGCTTCACAGGATGCACAAGATGATAGCCATGGGAATATGTCGGTGGCAAAGACTGGCAACGCTTAGCAACATGTGTGTCTGTGGGATTACTCAGGGGTTTTACAAGTATAGTACTCGGTGCCCTCAGTTAGGTCTCTGCACTTGGACCTTTACCACCCACAGTTCTCCGTCATATTCTTCGTGTTGTATATTGATCTTCCTATAGACACAATTGGAGCTGCACCCACCCACCACTGGAGTACACTGACAGGTCATTTTTCACAGTTTACTTTGCTGCTGTTATTATTACTCTTATCATTGTCCATCAGTTTAATTATCCATCAGTTAATTAAGCAGGTCTGACTTAAACTAACTGCTCTTTCTGTTTTGTATTGTCTTTCCTCCATTACTCCACACAGCAACACATGCTATAAAGGAGACAAAGGCTTCAGATCATTGCAATAATTACTGTACTATGTACTGTATATATTTTCTACAAAATTTACAAATCCTTATTTTGCATTACCATAAACCATGGCCTTTGAAATAGTGTGGTTGCTAATTGGTCATTATACAGTCCTGCATTCCTTAGATCTAGGCAAGGTTTCTTTATGAAAAACTTATCCAGTGTTATAGAAGACATTGTACAGTACTTAATTTGGAGAAGATTCATAAATTGGGAATATTGTAGCTGTTAGAAATTCAAAAATTGCAGTAGTCAGTGGCATCTACACCAAGATTTTGATGTGCCAGTACTTTAATATCTGTATCAGGTTTGGTATAAATCCATCAGGTAGGTGAGCATGGTGGTTAGTTCATGAATTGAGAATCATACATGAATCCATTGCAGCCTGGCTGGGCAGTCAGAAAATATAAATTACCACTTAGCATTTTAGGAATACTGTAATGAGAGGAACTTCAATTTTTAAAAACTCATGGAAAGGCCATCTTTGGCCCTCTCAGCTTAGTGGCAAGGTGGAGAGTGCCAAAAGAGTCCTTCACTCTTATTAAAAGAAGTTAATATCATTCCTCATGAGCCAGTCATTGCTTAGTCAGACATGTGACAATAGCTGGGTTGAATACATGTACAGTACCACCACCCATTCTTTGAGGTGCTGTTTACTATCTCAGGGTTACAAGCATCCAGAAACTGTGTCCTTATAATATAGATCCTGTAGATACAGTATATATGTTGAGAGGTGCATTTTTAGCTAAAGTTTTTAAAACTTTTAACAATGAATTATGAAAAACAATAAATATTGTAGGCTAACTAAAAGCTCACTATTTGCCCATAACCATAACAGTAACTTTATGGAGCATATACATGATAATATTATACAGTATATATAGAGGAAATTGGCATCTTTTTTCAAATTTTGTATTTCGTCATGACATTCACTTTGATAAGTACATGGACAGTATGTTACATAGTACTGTACTTATATGCACAGTATTATACTGTACTATTAGTAGTGTTATTACAGTTTAATATTTCCTTGATTGTTCATAAAGTAAAGAGTTACCAGAGAATGTATTGCTTCTGCAGGTTTACCAGGTGTGTACAGGCTGGGATGGAGGTATCATTGGTTGCAAGGGAGGACGAGGCCAGCCGCACTACTCACCACCAACCACTTCCCTCCACTACCTGGACCTCATCTCTCTGGCACCCACACTTTCCACATTTGGCCCCTAATATCTCAAGTACAGTACCTGAGGCCTTGAAGACCCATATCCCCTCCTCCAGCTCATTCAGGGAGGTAGGTGACAGTTGTAAAGGAGGCAGCATCCCAACCTGGGCAGGAGTTGGAGCAGCTCCTAAAAGCACCCCGAGGACCAGTACCAATAGCAATTATTTAGGATCAGAACTTGGGCCAAGACTGACCTCTGAGGACTCAAAGGAGGTGCAACAGCTCCGAGATGCATACTTCCAAGCATTTGAAAGGGTGGCAGTGCCCCTTGGAGAGTCTGGTATCCAGTGTGAGGAGTTTGAGCAGATCTATTCCTACTTTGTGGAGCGACGGGCCCACTTCTTGGTGTCCACCCCACATTACCATACCCTTGATCCAGCAGATCGACCACGGCAACTCCACATTGCTGTAGCCATGAGCACCTATTTTACAGGTGCTCACCTCATCGACACCTCAGACTTCACTTGGCGAAAGCACCGAGGGGGCAGTGAGGCGGTGAGAGCTCCACTAGTCCTTACTGCTGCCACAATGCGTCAAGTTCTCTCACACCAACAGTTCACACATGTCATGCGCTTCTATACAAAATTCTCAAATGTGCTGGCAGACCAGACTGTAACCATCCTCATGCAAGTGATGTCTCTCTTCTACCATGATCCTGGTGTTGTTCCTCCAGCCGCAGTTGAAGCTGGAAGGCGTCACTACTGTTCATTGTTGGCCCGCTACCTGGTGACCACAGTGGGCCCACAACAAGCTTCGGAACAACTGGCTACCCTTCTGGCCTGCCAGCATGAGGCCCGCCAACTGGTGGGACTCTTGCAGCATGTGGACCTGGCTCCGGCCACACCCAAGGCCCCAGTCCAGACTCCCACGGCCACATTGCTCACAAATCTTCACCAGGTTTGTCGTCTTGTCCAGACTGTCAGACATCAAAAACAATTAAGTTCTGCAACCCCAAGCACTTCACAGTCCACTTCAGTGAATGTAGAAAAGGCATGGCAAGTGATGGACCAACTTGCTAGGTGTGACGATCCAGCCACCCTCGCCTCTGCTAGAGCTATCCTCCCAACTTCTCTCCTCTCTCACCTCCTGCACCTCCTCCAGCATCCCACTTCAGAGCAACAGTCCCTACAGTCACCCACTCAGCTTTTGTCAGACCTCCCTTTGCTCTGTCAGCCCTTTATTCCCCACTCAGCAGATCAGCATAAAGAACACTCTTCTCCAGATCCATCTTCATCCTAGCTTCTCACAGTCGCCCTTTTTTCTTTTTGTCCTCCCTGGCTGCATCCTCCTCTCCTCACACAACCTATGATCACTAAAAATGCCTTGAAAAAAAATTAAAACAGATAGGAAAGAAAATAAAGAGAGGAGGAGGTAAGAGGGGAGGGAAGAATGGAGGGAGATAAAGTAAAATAAAGGATGCATTGAGTAGCAATGTGTAGTGTGGCATACTATGTCACTCCTGCGAGAACCAAAGTGAGTGCTGGTGGTTATGGTAGTAGACATTGGTTCAGGATGTTCCATTCAGCTATTGTAGGTACTTCAACTTTTGCTGCTAAAAAAATCTTTTGATGACCTTATTATCTGTCTGTGATATAACATAGGATATAAAATATTCATTGCCAAGTTAATGGTATACAGATGTTTGAAGTACATGTAATTAGTGCCTAGAATTCACCAGCTTTAAATAAATAATCTGTATCTAAAGGTAACATGTTACCCATAAATATTTGCTGCTACATTAAGAATGATTTTACTTAAATTAGATTGCTGAAACAAATTTGTGTAAAGAGAGAATTTCAAAATTACGGTATTGAGAGTAAAGAATGTACATGTACAGTATTTACTTCTGTAAGGAGGAAAGTGACATTAATGATGTCACAAATTCTTGAGATTACCAATAACTTTAAAATGATCAACAAGTGAGATGTGTGCTGTAATTGGAATGCCTCTGCCAAGCACTCAAATATTGTCATGAGTATAATATAATTGTCATTGGTGATGATTTGGCCAATATGAGTGACTTCCAAAATTTATTGTTTCCAACTTCTTGAAATATTAGTAATGCCTGTAGACATATAAGTTTTTTGCCAAGATTCAGTGTTTCTAACTTTGAAATGAAGTTCACTGTTGCTAACTCTCTTCTGTATACGTCTCCCACAAATGTCGGTCGTACTTTGAGGTGTTCTCAGATTTCCTCCTCATATTATGTACTGTACCTAATTAGAAGGAGTTGTTTTGTATATTAATTTACAAGTACCTACATATCTGTGGTAGCTCTGAATATTAATATCAGCTCTTAAGCATGAGTGGCATTAGACTTCCCAAGTTTAAAATTGCCTCTTGATAAATGAATACAGGATAATAGTAACTTTACTTCGGGGTTGAAAGTTGGCAGAGCTGATGGAATATAATGGTTACATGCTTCCCATCATTGTTCACAGTAAGGTAAAGTTATTTAATCTTGAAGAGGAGTGCATTGCAGTATTAAAGCCAATGTATCGTGTCTTTTTTTTTTTTGTATGTGCATGAGAGAAGATAATTTGAGGTTGTGGTATGAACTTTTCTAAATATATGTGATGCTTGATTTGTGAGGTAGTGAAAAAGTGACGTCTAGGGAAGTGATGCCAGTGGGTAGATTTCAAGGACTAAAAATTCAGCAACTCAGTACAAAGTTAGTGAATGGGCATGTGGTGTCCAGTATGCGCTTAGCTTCCCGTCTTGATGCATGTTTTGCCTGTCTTCGGAAATATTAAATATGGTTATCAGAAAAATACCCATGTGAATAATATGGTTCACATACTTAGTGATTAAAAACAAAACTTACAATGCTGATGAAGTTTTGTGTAGAGGTATACAGTCCTTTTATCCCTATATTGTACACCCTGTACTGTACTTGCAATTTTTCCCAGAAGTAGGACACTAAAATTTGTAAATAATTTCCTTAACTATTGGGCTTCCTGAGATAATTGCTATGATAGTGGCCTACAGTTTTGTGATGTAATTCTGCTCGCCCTTCAGTTAAGGTAATCCGAATTAAGAAGTGATATTACATGATAATTAATGACTAAACCCAGTTGTTAAGAGAGATTCTCTGTTAATTGTGACTTGGATTATTTCCTGAAATAAGGATGGATAATTATATAGTGTGTACAATATTTAGAGTCACAGACAATAATTTGTTCAATTGTTGTGTTGTAAAACTTCTCTTCATAATTCAACACATGTAGATTTTTTTGTGTACAACAGTATTTCAACTGGTTAAAGTTTAACAAATGGAAGTGGACTATAGTAATGTTAATGACTATAAACCTGCCTTCAAGAGTACTTTTATAGGCAGTTTAGATGGAAATCATAAAAAGCAATATGACTTGGCTGTTGGTGTTATCACTTAGCAGTTAGTATAGTATTTACTTTTTAGTTTCATGAATCATTAAACTACTTTTGGAGGAAACTGTGCAAGGTTAGACAATTAATAAGCAGCCTTCATTCTTATGTGGAAAATCATGTAAACCAATCATTCATGAGTGTTGTTAGTACTTCATTTTTATGGTAGTGATCTTAAGCTTTAACTAAAGGAAAATCGTGTGCCCCAATTTCATTTCATATTGATTGGAATGATATGTAGGAGCATCCAAAGAGTCATCATTTGGTACTGTATTAGAGAGTTAGGAGGGATGGGACGGCAGTGCACTGTAGTATGGTAGCTAGAAGTGGAGAGTGAAGATGGGAGTGACAATGTACTGTACAGTATATGTACTGTAATATAGGCTTGTGGCCAGTCTTCATTTTTGCAGGGTTATTATGAACAACAAGGGGATGTACTGCACTAAGCTTTTCCATTGTAGTTACGTTGAATACAGTATCAACTAATAACAGACAATTATAATCAACTGAGGAAAAGTATTTACAATATGGAGATCAGTAATGCAGTAACCTCGAGAAACTGTATTTGTTTGTATTAAGGAATAGCAGTGGAGCTTTGCACCTTTCTCATTCCTTGGAAATGTGCCGAGATATGTACAGAAAAAAGACCATCCTCCCTTTGTTTTAATAATAACGCCAATTAGGTTACTGGTAGATGACCATGGTATTATGATTAATAGGAGGAGGAGGACTAGGATATGCATTAACAAATTTACTAGTGTACCTGGTGGTAGTTGAACCCATTTCTTTACATACCAGCCTTGCCAAAACTGTATGCTATATATTAACCACCAGGCATTCCTTCTTATGCTTAATTTGACTTTTTTTTTTCTTTTTTTTTTGCCGTTTTTGCTTTTCATAATCATACATAGTGAGATGAGGGAGAATTTGTGATTGTTAAACTCATTACCTGGGATATGTGTAATTTATAATGTCTGTAAACCCTCATAAAAAAACCTTTGAGCAGATTCTAGATGCAGAAGGGACCAAAGTTAGGAATACAATACTAATGAACAGTGTGACATTACACTGTCTTTACAATGTACTCACCAAGTGGCAGAGCATTACTTTTCAGGCATGTGATGAAGGTGGTGAATACTGGTAAATTGTCCACTGCTTCCGTCCTGTGTTTGTTGCCTCCTACAGTTTGAGTAAGTTCTGAGTGCTATAAAATCCCATGAATGTAAACCTGTCTGTGTGAATCTTCTAGATTTTTTTTTAATTACTTGGTGTAATATCTCTGTTTACATAACAGTGGAGAGTGAGTGTGGTAGGAAGTGGTGGTTCGAGTTTACTTATACATGTTTCATTAAAATTTTGTAGGGTACAAATTTGTAGGGGGTCGTAGCACTTAGATGATTCTCTAACTCTTTGTAATGATCCAGTTGTTGCTTGTGTTTTTGACTTTTGTGCTGTTTCAGAGTTTACGATGAAGCTGTGTATGATACAGTTCTTAGTTTTATTGTAATTAAGATTTGTTATTATTGTTGCCTCGAATGATACCTTTGAATGACTGATAAATGGTGAATATGAGCATTCCTTATCCCATTAATGATTGAGTGTACCGTACAGTATGTTTGTCTGAGTGTCAAAGAGGGATAGGTATCTGAACACTATTGCCTGCAAGATATCTCAACTGACCTTGGTCATCTTTGCCTACCAAACACCACTTACCCTCAACCCCAACCTACTGGCACCTTATTTAACCCTATCCAATCGTATCTTGCCCTGCTTTATCCTATCATCTCCTTCCCTGTAATACTGTACTATAAAGGGGTACAGTAGTACAATGTTGGTAAATCTGGAGTAACTGATTCTTTCAAACAATTCCAAACCACAAGCCACCATTACTTTCTCTAATGTACCAAAAGTATACTATAGCTAACCCCTTAATTTTGTCCATTTTTACCCAGACCTATAAACCCTATTAGATTTTTATCTTGCTGTGTTCCAATCCACTTAACCTTATCATTCCTCCCAGAGTACAGTATTACCTTTCATCTTTCCTTATTTTACTCAATTAATCTGTTCCCTTCAACAACTGCTTTAAAGGCCGTTTTTCTTACCATAACAGTAGGCTTACCAAACCCAACCCGTCCTGTTTCTGTGTAATGACCGAGATAAAGGCAATGATGTTCACCCTCCATCACAAAACACAAGGTATACAACAGTAATTTAACAAACGCTTCAAGTAGCTTAAATATAATAATGACCTGCCCAAGTACTCGCTCAGAGCACCCACCTGGTATACAAAGTGCCGGCAGGTGTTGTTAGTCATTAAGGTCGTAGATGTAAGGTAAATGCATTTTGAATTTTTGTACAAGGTTTTCATTCATTCATCATGATTATTTTATGTTTTTGTGTTTTTTAAATGATTAATACCATTTAAGGAGGAGATCTTATAGTGATGACATCTGTTGCTGCCTCATTTGAAAGGCATTGATTATTCTACATTAATTTGTTACACTCGCCCTCCCCATACTGGCGCCCAACCTTCCCGCCCCACATAGAGACAGATAATTATTTTACTTAAGTGCTAAACAACAGTGCATTTTCAGTCTTCAGCTCAGGCCCTTTCTCATTGTATGTATGCTTTAATACTTCTTGTGTTGTTGTTAAGCATAAATCTTATCCTATCATAAGGCCTGTATAATCAAAAGCAGTAATTCCTGTTCTCCAGTCCTTTAGGAATTGGTATAACATAAAACTGTAAAATTTAAGGAAAAATCATGCATATTTGTTCTCTTTGCACATGAAGTAACCAAGTTTCCCAATTCTTCCTTGGAATTTACAAGATCCATATTTTTACGAGTTTTTGAAAGGGTGGAGGAGGATAGGAAATATTACTGCTCGTGACTCTTAGAGCGGTATGTAAGAACATTTGTGGTGTTGACGATGGCGTAGTACCAGTACGATGGCGCTGTTGTTTGTCTATGGAGTTGTCGCATCGGTACCACGCCATCGTCAACACCAGTAATGTTCTTGCATACTGCCCTATCTTTGCTGTGAAGACGTGGTAGTAAGATGCAGTACCATCATTATAATATTTTACAGTGCTCCTCCCATGGTGGTATTAAACATTTATGTGTACTCATCCTCATTACATCATGGACACTTAGTTGACCTGTGACATTTATAACCTGTACCAATGATGAAGGCGCCCACGTTTTTAATAGTTTTTAAGCTTTGTATTGGTGCTGGTCTGTATTGTACCTGTGACTTGTTCAATAGATGTAAGTGAACAAGGTGAAAATAATATACCTACTTTAGCTTTTATTATCCTCAAATACCCTAGTGTTATAGTTTTTTTTATTCGACTGCTTAGTTATGATGTGCTTCCCCTTTGTTGGGTAAATTCAAGTGGCACCGTGTAATTATCTTATACAGCACACCTTGTAAGAAGGAAATGATGGAAGGAGACTGGACTATTATAGGCCTGGAGGACCCTGTAGCACGAGTTCCGAGATTAATGATAGTCTCAGATGGCATTATAGTATATATCACCTTATCAGACAAGAACTATGTGGTAAAATGCTCCAACTGTAATATATTAAGGGGGAAGTTTTGTGTTGGTAAATCTGGAGCAAATGAATCCTCCGAAGTATTCCAAGCAACGGAACGCCATTATTTTTTGCTCTTCTGGTCCTGTTTCCTGGCATACATTGGAGGAATAGAGGCACTCCAACGTACCAAAAAAGAATTGCCATCTTAAATAGTAGTTCTTATACAACCTTTCTATCATGTAGGGTTTTAAAACATACACCATGCATGGGATTTATCCTTCCTTAATAGGAGTATGTGTCATTTGCTCTTATTGTTTCTAATGTAAGAGGTTAATTTAATGTGCATTGATTAATCTCTTAAAGTTTAACAAAGGTTGGGTACAATAACAGTGCTTTTAAGAGTTCAATATTTTAATATACTGTACAGATAATAAGTAGCCTCTCCATCCACCCTAATTTTCTACGACTGCTTGTAGTGGTTCGCTCATGATATTTCCCGGCCTACTAGTTTTGAACAAGGATTCTAGTATTGGGAGAAGGATATGGGAGTTTTATTGTGGCGCTACAGCAGAGCCTCCTAGCGGCCAATAGGAATTCCTAACAGATGGTGCCTTTAATTACACAGAATCAGTGGGCATTTTTTTTTTTTTTTTTTTTGCTGAAGTTGATTTTGTGACTGAAATGGGGAATACTGGGTGCTCAACAATAAACTGTTCCATCAACTCTAAGTGGAATAAGGACCTATCAATTTTTGCTCTTTTCAAAAGATCCTGAAAAGCGAGTTTTTACATTAACTTGGTAAGTTACGAATTGCAGATTTAACTGACTGATAGTTATACAGCATTTATTTGATATTAACTGGTGTCAGATGATGATATCTTATACTTTAGCAAGCTACGAAGAATAGATTACTTATTGTGATAGTTATACAGTATTAATTTTGGTGGTAATGACATTGATATTAACTGGTGTCAGATGATGATCGCTTACCTTATCCTTTCTATTTTCTTAAGTACTGTACTGTACTCTGTAGGCCTATATCTATTTGTTCCTGTTAGAATGAAGTATTTCATATATATTTTCCTTACCCCCAGACTAAAACTATGGCTTTAGGCTTGCAGACAAGATTATAATGAAAGTAACTCCTGGGTTTTAGAGCCTCTCAAGCTAAGAAAGAATGCAGGAAATCAATTATTCTAAAACACATTGTACACAACTCCTCATAGTAAGGTTATAATGCTCTAATGTACAGCTCCGGACAGATCAATGGTCCACACCCCATCCATCAGCGACTTGGTTTGGGCCTGGTCGGATCTGGTAACAGTTGCAGGTGGAGGGAGGGGGGATGTTAGTGGGAGAGGAGGAGAGAAATGTGGGCGGAGCTATATAGGAGGGTAACGAATGATCAGGTTACTTCAGGTAGAGAAGCCGTGCGTTAGGAGGAATGAATGAAGCATACACTGTGAACGGTATCGAATCACCAACAGTTTAAAGCAGGGTTCTTCAATCTTTTTCAGTCGTGACCCAGTTTTTTACTATGACATCATTCTCGCGACCCATACTGAAAGATATTTTACAAATGATCAGAATTATCAACCTAAGAAAATACAAGGCCAGACGCTGAAACATAATATTTATGATTAAAAGGCATTCTAACCAGAATTATAAACACTGCCTCACCTACCCTCCCTCTCTCTCTCACACACTCATTCAAGAAGACTAATATTTGTGCAATGATTTTGTTTTATTTATAATTTAATATATGAATATTCGATTATAAAAATATGTTAGGTGGATTCATGTATGAACTTCATATTAATTTTATTGTCACGAATATTATTATTCAATTTTATTCATGTATTTATTTTTGTGAGCCTGCGACCCAGTTTGGAGGAATTCGGGACCCGTAATTTGAAGAACCAGGGTTTAAAGAAGTGCATACTGCATTAACGTAAGTGGATATAGAAGAGAAGAAATGTGATGATTTGAGGCGAGGGTGAGGGGGAAGAGGGTAAGAAAAATGAAGGTGATTAGTTGAAAAGTAATAACAAACAAATATAATTAGAATATCTGTTACATTATGTCCTTTAAATAAAGGCACTGTCTTTTGTTCACCATCGTATTGGGATAGACTACTGAATATATATTATCCTTTGGATATTAGACAGCTATCCCTGTATTCCTTTTATCCCTCGTGCCTACCCCGTAGGGGAGTATTGCCTGTAATGATGTGGGCAATACTTTAAGGGTTTTGGCGCCCCTTCGGCCCCAGCCACTAGCTTACATTTCTTCAACTGTCACACCTCTCTATCACCTTTTCCTGGTGCTAAATGACCTCGCTGTTACGCCACCTAATATCAATCAAATCCCTCGTGCATGTAGTCCACCCTATTTATCACCTTCTCCCAAGCCCAGCTGTTTTGTTTTCTTTTTCGGCTGAAGACGGTTTAATTTTCTAACTTTTTAATAATCATATTTGTCAACAAATTCATTAAGCTATTTACCAGGATTTTTTCTTCTAAATATGCATTTCCTTAAAAATAATCGATGTTAAACTTAAATAGGCGCCGCTATATGGCGTTTTCAATAAACTTGGTCTAATTTTATGCATAGGCTATATATATTACAGTATCTCTCAAGTAACTGGCAACCTTACACATCCTCCCTACTGTCTTATCCCTCTCTCGCTTGCCCTTCCCTCCTTTCTTACCGTTTATCTTTTCTTTCTCATATTTTTAACCTTCTCATTCGTTCTTAAAAAGTTTTAATGACATAGGCCTTTCTCCCTTATCACTTATAGTCCAATTATATCATTCGAAAAACTACGGCTGAGATTATGTTGTAGATCGCATTTTGGTTCTCAATATGTAGAGGTTGATTGATTGATTGATATTAGGCGCCGCAACAGCGTGGTTATATAGCGCCAGAAAACGGTGATAGAGAGGCGAGACAGCAAGAAGGAAGGAAATAGAAAGATAAGAGTGGTAGTTGAAAAACTAAAAGCTGGTTATCCACTAGTGTTTCGGGGTTATCTCGGCCAACGTTGACAACGCTGGGTGGGCCTCACGGGAGTATGACCAGCTGTATATAGGTATCTTTGCAAAATATGATGTATCATCTAAACTATATGCAATATTCACATCTCCTTAGGACATAATAATTTTCCCACCAAGACATTACTATTTGAAACAAAACACGAAATTAGTTCTTTAAGGGACCCTGTGATGTAGTCAGAAAATTGGAAATAAATGAGTCCTTCAAATATTGCCACTAAACACCACTTATATGGAAGGAGCTTGTTTCGTGGCATGGTCAGGTGGAATCAGAAGCCTCCAATTATCATACACGATCACAGGTTTCTTAACATTAGAAATAGGGGGCAGTAAATTATGTTAGTGGAGTGTAGCCTACTGCATAGGACGCCTTGAAAATTTCACACAGATCAATATTAGTCTTTTATTTTGTTGACATTATCAGTAATTAGTTTACCTCACCCTGGTGGTTTTTAGTCCAAGTGTTATTTGCAAAATTCTGTACATGCCTTGAAATAAATATCTTATACTTTTTATATTTTGTTTCCAGAAAAATGTTTCTCATGATAGACCAAGCACATTAATTTGTGTGTCAAACTTCGCTGAATGTAAATGCAGTAATTTATTTTCATATATTTATATTATTTTTTCATCGTGGTAATCTACAAATTAACTTCTACTTTTACTGGATTCTGTCATGGGTGATGGTAAAGATATCGCGTTCTAAAAGGGAAATATATTTATCTTCCTACAGGAATATAAAATATCAGAGATATTTAGCTGGTTGGTTATAAGAGTGTGTGTGAGTGTATCATGAATTAACATTATTTATGACAGCTTGACATTTATCACCACTTTTTCTGATGGATGATTCAGGTGTGCATTGCTAATGCAACGTAGCCACCACCACATTTGGTTATCAAATAATATAATTGTATAGGATACATGTTAATTCTTAGCCTCCATAGACTTACTTATATATTAATTAATTAGCACTTTAGAGTACAGTGTATCTTATTGATCGATTGTTTTATTGGTCTAATGAATGGAACTCGACCGTATCTTGTTTTGGGAGTCATTAATGCTCATTTCTATAAGAATATTTCCCTGGTCTAGCCACAAGTTCAACCCTGTCTTCCATTCTGTTTAACCTCCGTTTTTTTTTTTTTTTTTACCTTCTGACTCAATCATTAATATCAAAGTACATTGTCAATGTCTCAGGATCACTAATCCTGCAACAATACATATCATGTCCCTTTATAATGGGCAATTCCTTCTGTCCACCACGAGTTGCAGTACATATCACATCTACTTCATTAATATGGTGTGGATAATTATAATGTAATTGACTATTTTATTCAATTAACGATATCTTGCAACTTAGATAATAATTAATTTATCAGAATATAAACAACTCCAGACGAGATAGAATGTCATAAGAAAACTACCTTTTTACAATAGTTTGATCTATTAAATAAAAACCCTTTCTCTAATCCCCCTAATTTCACTATGTCTAGTCATTTATTATGTCTATTAATGTGAGGCAGCCCATTTCCCCTATGTACACTTACAAACATATGAAACAGACACACTTACAACGGACCCCTCATTGTTAGGATGCACCACTACACACGTCGTCTCATCCTACCATAATGTTCGATGAGGTACCCGTTTTAAGTGTATCTGTCTCATGTGTCCTCAACTATACATTATGTTTCTGGAATCTAAAATATACCATCAAATATTGAGAATTAATTACTCATTGCAAACTAAACTCAAAGTCTATTAAAAAAAAAAGAATACTATAAAAATAAACCAGTGATAAAATACAAGGCATTAAGGACCCTGTGATCGTGTATGAGACCTGGAGGCTTCTGCTGATTCCTCCTGACCATGCCACGAAACAAGCTCCTTCCATATAGGTGGTGTTTCGTGGCAATGTTTGAAGGACTCACTAACCTCAAATTTTCTGACTACATCACAGGGTCCCTTAACTAAAATTTGTTAGCATCTCCCTCAAGGCAGATCAAATACACACTTAGCACAAAGCCGAACACTAGCACCTTCTCCCTCCCAAGTTCCCAACCCCTCCATCCCTTCCACAACCAATGACAGAGACCTTGTAGTGTTCAGACACTTGACGCAGACCTTGGCTTCGAAAATACGACTTCTGAATAGTGTCGCAAATGTTTGATTATGTCTCATCATAGTTGCTCTGAGAATTAGCACTAAAATGACCATTTGGTTACATTCATGGCTAACGTTATTCAGACAGTGGAAACAAGTACATATAATCTAAGTGAGAATTCACACTAGCGTGAACGTCAACAAAATGAACGCCCACAATGACAGGCGAAAAGAAGTATTTCCGAACAGTTTTTGCGACCATTGAATAAGTCCAAAGTGGTCGCCTAAACTGTTTGGAAATAAATATTTTTGTCTACCATTGTGAATATGTTTCACCAGAAACTCCATTAATAATAAGTTGTGTGTCATTGAAGAAGAGGGTATAGTCTTTTGGATTATTAGTGTGAGTTGAAAGGTGAAGGAACTGTGTTTTTTGTGTTGAAGGCCATAAGGTTTTCTCTTCACCAATTGGATATAAGGGAAAGGACAGAAAGTCAGGCGTGACACTACATCATCACGTGATGTAGAGAGGAGCTGTGTGGATGGACCATTGTCAAACTGTGTGGAGTAATGAAGAAGAGAGAAATTATCAGAATACAATTGGAAAGTTGAAGAAATACAGTTGAAAAGATTATTGATAGTCTTGGGAGAGAAGTTGACCATCTACAACAGCAGCTATAAAACTGACGTCAGAGAAGAAATCAGGGATAAAGGCGCAGATGGAGGGATAAAAATTGAATGAACTCAGTTTGGAAAATTAATAGTTTTTTGCCAAATTCTATCAAAAGTTCTTTATGCTTAGCGCAACAGTAAAACTTTCACTGATGTTCTGAATAGAGGATGACCATGAGTCAGAAAGGAGCCATAGAAGATCGCCAGTAGAGTATCCCTGACGGAAACCATACTGACGATCAGAAAGAAGGTCATGACGAGTAAGTTGCTTTTGAACTTTGATGTTAAGAACATATTCAAAGATTTTTAAGTAGATATGAAATCAAAGCAATGAGGCGATAGTTTGAGAGTTGGGGAGAGTCCGAACAGGTTGGATCAGAATAAATTTTTAGTAGGAAGGAAATTATGAGATGACAGACAAAGTCTGAACAGTCTGCATGGGAAGGGAGTCAGCACTGGAGTACAATTTTAAAGGACAATAGGAGGATTCCCACATGGACTATACACCATATCAATATCAAGGCCAGATAGGGCAGAAAATATTTCATTTCAATAGATTCCAATGGCAGATATAAGTTAGTCAGAGGGGGTGGAGATGAAGGAATAGCCCTGCAATCATCCAGAGTGAAGTCAGAGGCAAAGATTTGAGAGAAACTTCCAGCTTTGTCGGGAAAAATGGTGGCAATATTTCCATCAGGATGAATGAGACACGAAAAGTGGACGAAGTAAAGTTGCTGGGGTGATTATTGGCAAAATGAACAGGAAAGATAATTGTACTTCGCAGAGATAAAAGATATTTTGGCTAGTTGAAGAATAGATTTGGCGCGAATCTTGGTAGAAATATCCTGGATACGAGATTCATTTGTTTGAAAGCGTCGTTACCATCTGTAAGCCTCCTCCTTGTTGTGGACAGCAGCAGTAGAACAAGCCTCATTAACACAAGAATTATTTTTATCAGATAAAGAAAGTACAGATATGGAATGTATGCCTCCATGCCCGAGAGGATCACCTCCAAGACACATGCAACACATTCAATTGAACCCTGGCCATGTAAACCAAATTCCTTTACTAGAAAATTATGAAAGTACTGCCTCAGTTTCTCCCAGTCAGTAACCAATGAGAGTAGGAACCTCCGGCCACAGATGACACTTTCTGGAAGGGTCCAAAGGTCTTAGGGAAGTGATAGAACAGGACACGGAAACAATATAGTGATTTGAGGAGCCCAATCAATGGAAATATGAGTTCAACAGTATAAGCAGAAGGATGAAAAGTTAAAAATATGTTCATAATATTGGGCTGATCTTCAAGGCGGTCTGGAGTATGGGAAAGGAGCTGAACTATTACAGCTGCTTCAGGTTGTTGAGGATATAAAAGATGAAGACTTGTTCACCAGGTGGGTCTGTGATGGGAAATGAAAGTCAAAGGTTTTAGTGAACATTAAAATGTATTTAAAAGAAGATTTCTGAGCAAGAAGAATGAGATAGAATGTGATCCAGTTTTGAAGTAAGATAGTCATAGAATTTTCAATAGTCATTAGAGTGAGGGAGAGATAAACAGTGCAGATGTATTTAAGATGAGAGTAATAGGTAAACCGAAGCCAAAGGGTTGAGAATTCAGAAAAGTCATGGTCGAGAAATACGAGAGTGAGGTCATTGCATATACAGACGTAGCATCCGCCTTTGGCATGAAATTAAGAATAGAGTGAGCAAAAGCAGACAGAGAAAGGGCTGCTGTCAGTTACCAATGACACTTGGGTTTTGGAGGGAAAGAATAAGAGAGGCTTACTGGAAGATAGGTGCAGCTCAGCAGCAGGAAAATTTGTTGATAATCCACATACAGTATGTTGCAGAAGTTACTGTAATTTGGAGTGAGTCAGATAATAGTCTAAGACATCTCAAGAGATTGTTAACTGGAGATCCAGACCTTGAAGGGTTTATGGAGTCATCCACAATTGTCTCCGGGGAGGGTGTTGTGTTAGTCATCATTGCCTTCTCAATTGTGAATTTGGTTTGTGGTGTGTATCATGCCTGTTTGTATGATGTAAACTGAGGGAAAGTGTTGTCTTTGAGTGAATGTTGGATTACTCTCGGAGTAGATGAAACACAACAAGATCAATGAAGATGGAGAAACGGGAACTCCAACTGTCTTTATCACCAGTTCAATATCCACCCTAGGAGTACTGCCCTGTTCAGCTGGTGTCTTTAGGCTTCACCTATGTGCAATGAAAGAGAAGGTTGTAGTTGGTAGTGTCAAATATTGAAATATAAAATTCAGTAACAGAGGCTGGTTCCCAACTCGATGATAAAGAACAATATTAATGATTCTGTACAGTATAAGCAAGTAATCTGGAAAGTTAAAAGAAAAGTTTTTGAGTATGCGTGGATTTCAAAGGATCCCTAGTAACTGTCCCCAACTATGCAGACCAAGACTACCCCCATCATACCAACTCCTTACCTCCTAACCTGACAGTCCCTTACCTCGGCTTGCCAGCGTTATACCCCCAACCTGACAACCCCTGACCCAGAACCTGCAAACTCTGTTTCCCCAACCTGCCAACCACTGACCCAAAACTTGCTGACCACTTATTCCTCTGTGAAACCCCACCGATGAACAAAATCGTGTGTGGCCGGAAAACAACATGTCCCCGATATATGTGGTACGGTATCTATAGTGTTTTTATGGCGCTCATAGAAAATACGTCCCTGTGGCCTCAATCCATTATCGGTGGCCATCGCCCTTGTAATTAGGTTCTTCTTCCTGAGTTGCCCATATACCCCAACTTTTATTTCGTCCTAGCACACTATGAAACGACATACATATTTTCAATAACCGAACATAATTGTTAATTAGATAAGAGTTATAACTCTTATCCTGAAATCCGGAATGATGGGATGACTTTGTTAGAGGAACACGCATGTGAGAGCACAAATGTAAATGCAGATATTTCCCAGCAAGAAATTTGTGGAGTCACACAAATGGATTGGTTGAGGTGGTATGACCACATGGAAAAAATGAAGGGTGATTGTCTGATTAAAAAGATGAATAAGAGTGAGGTGGGGATGGGTAGGTCACCGCTGAAAAGAATGGAGGAGAGGGGTGCGATTTAGGGAGGAATGACTGTTTGGACAGAGGAACAGGATAATCGAATCATATAATTGGACTATAAGTGATAAGGGAGAAAGGCCTATGTCATTAAAACTTTTTAAGAACGAATGAGAAGGTTAAAAATATGAGAAAGAAAAGATAAACGGTAAGAAAGGAGGGAAGGACAAGCGAGAGAGGGATAAGACAGTAGGGAGGATGTGTAAGGTTGCCAGTTACTTGAGAGATACTGTAATATATATAGCCTATGCATAAAATTAGACCAAGTTTATTGAAAACGCCATATAGCGGCGCCTATTTAAGTTTAACATCGATTATTTTTAAATGCATATTTAGAAGAAAAAATCCTGGTAAATAGCTTAATGAATTTGTTGACAAATATGATTATTAAAAAAGTTAGAAAATTAAACCGTCTTCTGCCAAAAATAAAGAAAAAGAAAAAAAGCAGCTGGGCTTGGGAGAAGGTGATAAATAGGGTGGACTACAAGCACGAGGGATTTGATTGATATTAGGTGGCGCAACAGCGAGGTCAAATAGCACCAGGAAAAGGTGATAGAGAGGTGTGACAACAAGCAAGAAGGAAATAGGAAGATAGGAGGGACAGTTGAAGAAATGTAAGCTAGTGGCTGGGGCCGAAGGGGCGCCAAAACCCTTAAAGTATTGCCCACATCATTACAGGCAATACTCCCCTACGGGGTAGGCACGAGGGATAAAAGGAATACAGGGATAGCTGTCTAATATCCAAAGGATAATATATATTCAGTAGTCTATCCCACTACGATGGTGAACAAAAGACAGTGCCTTTATTTAAAGGACATAATGTAACAGATATTCTAATTATATTTGTTTGTTATTACTTTTCAACTAATCACCTTCATTTTTCTTACCCTCTTCCCCCTCACCCTCGCCTCAAATCATCACATTTCTTCTCTTCTATATCCACTTACGTTAATGCAGCATGCACTTCTTTAAACCCTGGTTCTTCAAATTACGGGTCCCGAATTCCTCCAAACTGGGTCGCAGGCTCACAAAAATAAATACATGAATAAAATTGAATAATAATATTCGTGACAATAAAATTAATATGAAGTTCATACATGAATCCACCTAACATATTTTTATAATCGAATATTCATATATTAAATTATAAATAAAACAAAATCATTGCACAAATATTAGTCTTCTTGAATGAGTGTGTGAGAGAGAGAGGGAGGGTAGGTGAGGCAGTGTTTATAATTCTGGTTAGAATGCCTTTTAATCATAAATATTATGTTTCAGTTTCTGGCCTTGTATTTTCTTAGGTTGATAATTCTGATCATTTGTAAAATATCTTTCAGTATGGGTCGCGAGAATGATGTCATAGTAAAAAACTGGGTCACGACTGAAAAAGATTGAAGAACCCTGCTTTAAACTGTTGGTGATTCGATACCGTTCACAGTGTATGCTTCATTCATTCCTCCTAACGCACGGCTTCTCTACCTGATCATTCGTTACCCTCCTATATAGCTCCGCCCACATTTCTCTCCTCCTCTCCCACTAACATCCCCCCTCCCTCCACCTGCAACTGTTACCAGATCCGACCAGGCCCAAACCAAGTCGCTGATGGATGGGGTGTGGACCATTGATCTGTCCGGAGCTGTACTGGTAATGACAATACAATACTGTACATACTGTACAGTACTTATAGTTCATTGTTTTGTAGTTTTAAGTATGGTATAAAAAAATCTGTATGGCTGTCCTTTTCTTCAATTATACATCATAATACTATTGAGAAACAATATTGTAGATAAAAACAGGTAATAATTACTCATTTTAGATATTATGCATGAAAGTTATTAAAGTATGGATGCTTTAGCAATTAGGTCTTTGTCGAAGACATTAGGAATGCGTGAATTATTATGTAATTGCCTTTAATACATACACCAAGCAAGATTGTTTATTCTCAAGCACATGTAAAGATAACTCTTGTTAATACAGCAAGTAAGAAATTAGAATATAGGAAGCAATAATGTTCTTACATAGTTGTGGGAGTAACAGTGTTGTACAGTAGGCTACTTATAGCTCATTGCTTTAAAGTTAAGAACAAACTATATGTATGTCCTTTTTTGCTGGTACTTTTACATAAAAATATTGTTGAGAAACATAATTGTAGTGGAGTTACTCTATGTAAATGGTAGGTATGTTTTTTTTTAGCAATATATTAGGGCTTTGTCGTAGATATTATCGTAATTTATTATGTAATTTGACCACAGTTAATATAATTATTCATTCCATAGCCAAATAATTAGTAACAAAGGTCCTGTGCGTTACTAGTAAAGAAAATCAGACTTGAAAGTTTATCAGGATAAAGAGAAGCAGATGGGAGCTGGAGTGCTGAATCCCCATGGCCACTAGAGGCGCCACCGTTAGTCAGCCACAACGACTACACGAAAATAGCATTGAGTGGTCAATCCTTCTGCCAGTACTAGAATCCTTGTTTCGAACCAAGTCTGGCATGCTTCGGTATATTCACCCACACCACCTTTAGTGTGATGCATCAGGTGTATCTGGTATCCAGCTACTGCACTCACAACTAGTAATTCAGGGAAGGAAAGGAGTAAGTTAGTCGGAATAAGAAGGAAAGGAAGAATTAAAGAGAAAAGGAGGTGAGTCAGGGATAAAGATCTGGGAGGTGGTGGAACTGTTTGACACATTTGAAGCACCCAACACCTCGAAGCTTCACTCAATAATCTCGGGTACAGTGACGATGGGGGGATTTGTGGGTGGAGCAGAGCCGTGGAGCCACCTCAGAGTGTGTGAACTGTCTAAGGTGGAGAGAGCCGCCGGCCCATTAGCCAAGCGGCCTTCACCAGTGTAGGACCTCCACATACTTTCTCTTGATCCTGTAGCTTATATATACAGAACACCCATTTGCCATGTAAGTATATATATAGTTCATTGCTATTTGTTGCTGTTTACGTTCATATTATTAAAGAAGCGTGATTAGTGTATGTGTAACTTGTGGACTAGACAAGATGTGCTTTTCTCGCCGGTAATCCCTCAATCTACAGTGCAGTATAATTTCCCGGTCCTATCAATTATTGCCTTCCACGATACAACATTCCTACTGTCCAAGGTTTGAAAAATAGCTAATCATCATAAAGTGAATATCTAGTAAATTAGAGATGAAAGAACCGTGAACGAAGGAAAACACGAAGCGTTGTAAAGTGCTTAATCACCTACTTGTAACCAACCACTGTAGGACACCTTCATTGGCCATGTATCCCTGTGTGGTCGGTCACTCGTTCACAGTTCATAGTGTGGGTCTCGGTGAGTGTGGATGAATACAGTAATCGTTTTTGTGTAGGTTTATACTATTCGTCCCCAAGGTAAAGTAATTAATTTTCTCAGTATGTTCACCTCGACTCACGGTGGACTGTTCTTTGAAGGCAGGTTCACTAAAGCTCGATCGCTAAAGACAGTGAAATTTAATAATGACATATAATCGACGTATAACTCTACCGTTCATCACTATACCAAAATCTAGAATACCTTGCACTATACCACACCTCTCTGTACTAGACCTACTCAAACTCGACCACACAGGTGAACTTAGATACCTCGGAAGTCCCAATACAATTCATACAAAAGCAACACTTGGATCCGTCATAACAACTGATCGAACTGGAACTGTACTATATGTCACTTGTCAACGGATCGAGAATGAAGGGCGAGTGTTATGTTTTTTAGGCTTAGAATTTTGTCATGGCCATTTGCTGTAGCGCCAATCATATAGATATTTGGGGGGGGGGGGATTCCTTGGTGTCTATTTGGGGTCTATTTGGGAGGGCTACCATTATTAGTCCTAGCACCAGCTCCACAGTGTAAATTCCTTCAGCTCCTAGCCTCCTACTCTCGGTAACTACCTTTCCACGTGTCTTCCCTTCCCATAGCTATCCATCCTTTTGCACATTTCGCTGTCTTCACGCGATTCACTTCGCACCATACACATACTTTATATATATAATTAATAAATAGGTGTTAAATTACCTGGCTGGTATTACACCATGATTACCACAGTAGCGTACTCGCCTTTTTTTTTTTTTCTTCATACTTTGGAGGACTACGTATTCCATAACAATCCAACAAAATGCATTCCATGTTCTTTATACTTGGATATCATTGTTTTCTGGTGTAATCTGTATCCCTTTATTTCAACAAGATCTCCCTTAATTCAAAGAAAGTCGATAATTGTCTGTGTTTGTCAGGGAGTCTGATAAAACTGACAGACGACGTTCAAGGTTTGGCATAATTCTGTAGAGGATCCAAAGCATTTAGTCCCCCTGCACGCGGGCCACATTTCAGTGGACTGTGGCTGCCAGTGTGAACCGGCCTTTATTAGGTTGTGGGATGCTGGGAACACACCGCACACGGACAACCACAATCCACAGGTTGTTCCATCATGGATCTCTGTGACGTAATGTGTGTGTGTCAGTCATCGCATGGCTCCTCAATAAAACTGAAATTCATACTGGGTTGGGCGTTTTTCCACTTCACATATATTATCAATATCAGACAATAACATTTACAGTAGTCATTAAAACAATAATTAATTAAAACTACCGTAGTCATTATAACAATTACCGTATTTATAGCTACTACAACCAGGTGGGTCCACTAACAACACGACCTTCAACACCACCAAACCGTCCACCTGGACAGTGCTGCCACCAATAACTATGGTGTGCTATTTATATTAGCGGTAACCATCAACAGTCGCCAGTGGCAAACCACCGTGGTGTGGTGGGTAAAATAAGCCCAGTCACCATTTTTTCTGGCTGGTACCAAAAAATGGCTGGTGTGTTGGCTTCCACAGAAACTAGAAACACGTTTCATTTCTCGCCACGAAGCAGTGGCACCCACCGTCCACTGAAAAGTGGCCTGTGTGCAGGGGAGTCGATTTAAATGCTTTGGATCCTTTATAGAATATAGCCTGTGTAAAAACAACTGTGGCCAATCGTATATACAGCTGCTTAAGGAACCCTGTGATGTAGTCTGAAAATAGGAGGTAAACGGGTCCTTCAAATACAGCCACGAAACACCACTTACATGGAAGGAACTTGTTTCTTGGTATAGTCAGGAGGAACAAGAAGCCTCCCATTTCCATACACGATCACAGGGTCCTTAATGACAGTCATACTATATGTGTCACAGGTATAGCTCTTAAGAGTTATTTTCTCACAGCACCCAGTCTTTTTGTAGTATATATGGAGTAAGATTTTCGAAACCATTGCATTGCTTCTGAAAATATTGCACCCACTGTGAAAAATAACCGAGATTTTATTATTTCAGGGTTGTGGAGATACGTGGAGTTTTCAGTTCCTGTGTGGAGTTTTAGTCGTCAATTCCTGGGTGGAGTTGGAGTCAGAGTTGGGTAAGTTTCCCTTAACTCCAACTTCGAATGTTGTATGAAAGGTACAGTCGGTGGCAAAAGTCCTGTCGCCTCCACTGCCAAGTCATGAAATATTGTATGGAAATATAAGCTTCACAGGCTCGTAAACTGAAGAGAATTTACTAATTTTCCTCCTGGATACAAAAATTTAGTATGATAAATGCATTTATTAGATTATTTATCCTTAAAGAACAGCCGAGTGAGGCGACAAGACTTTTGCCGTCGACTGTACACAAATGTATATAAAAATAGAGGCAGTAGTATTCATAAGTTAATATTTATCTCTGTTGGAATCACATAATTACAGTAGTGTATAATTTCTATACTCTGAGCTCATACACGTGGATAATACTGTAATATTATAGACAATATGAATGTATAATGTCTTTGAATACCACTATCGTGTCATAATTGTATAATTACTTGCAGGTTTTGACACACACGGATGATAGAGTGAGCAAGGTGACTGCCGTGGTCTGCTGTTCCCTCATCCTGGGAGGTCAGTTTTTCCAGTGATAGGCCTATATAAGCTTAGTGTACCTGGGAAGGTTCTTAGAGAGACTGAAGTAACAGGGAATAAAGTTAAGTTGAGCAGGGATGGGGGGGTCAAACGGGGAGATGAAGTGTGGACCTAACCTTTGCTACAAAATCAACAGTGGAGAGATATATTGGAAAGGGTAGGAATAGGGTTGATGGAGCTATGAGAGATGTGAGCTTGCTGAAGGCATTGGGGCCTTTTATAGAGGGGAAAAAAGCATATGTTCAGGTAGAGGGTGATATTAGTGTACTGTAGAGTTGAGGCAAGGGGGTGTTATGTCACCATGGCTGTTCAATGTCTATATGAATGCTTGTTTCAGTCCCTGTGTAAACGAAGGAAACTGAATATTGGTAAAAGTAAGGTGATGGTGTTTTGAAAGGACAAACTGGAGTGGGAGTGACAACTGGGACTAAGTGCGAGATAAATTTCAGATGAGGGAGTTTAAGTACTTAGGATCAGTTCAGTGTAAACATGGCAGTATAGGAGAGAGTAGTGAGGGACAGTCAGGTCATAGGATTACTATAGGGAGAATCATGAAGGGAAATAGTGTAAGGCTCACCAATCTAGGTATATATGGAAAATCTTTACTTAAGGAGCAGGTGGCATGTTAATTCAATCTTAATTGTTATTTATATTCTAGAATGTAATTTTCTTCTAATTTATTTTTAATCCTTTACATTTGTTTCATCTTGTTTATACTCATCTATTCACTTATTGTCAGTCATTTATTTATTATCTAAATGTGATTATATTTGTTGGAAGGCTTGCGATGCCACTATTGAGGCATCTGTTGTCAAATAAAAAAGACTAAGTATCTCCTGACATTCATTTTATTATTCCTTATAAATGACCATACAGTTGCCAACTCGTAAAATTCACTCCTGTTATGGCTGGGTCCGAAGGTAGTTATTTTTCCGTCAGTCTTGATGGTTTTGCTAAATGGACCTTCAGGTATAGTCACTTGGAGGATTGTTTGTTAGTGCCAGGATTCCTGACATATAACCTGTGGGAGACACATTTTTAGTACATAATTATGTGACAGAAAATAATACAAGACAGTAAAGTGTATGTAAGCGAGTTCCTGGAGGGAATGAGGGGCCAGAGCTATAGAAAATATTCACCTAACAGTATTCTATTAAATCAACACAATTGTTAAATAACTTGTCATCTGTACCAAATCTCTACTGTATATAATTTATGATCTACATTAAAGTAAGTATATTTTGACAATCAGTAAACTAATTTTTACTCTAATTTCCTTCAAATTCCAGACTTAAGTTTAATACCTATATAAATGACTTTTACTGTACAGTAGCCAGTCTTAAGGATTGTATACAAGACCTTCCCTTGACAAGGTAATGGGTGCAATATTATACCTAGATTACTATGGTCTAATAATTCCACCAGAAATATAAAGTCCTTCAATTGTAAACAAGCTTCGTTCTGTACACGGAGGTAGAATATATGGTGGCTCTGTGCTATTCGGAGCAAATAGTTCACCCTTTTTACTACAAATGACAAACCATTTACATACTCATACTCAGAACTTAAATGAAACCCAGAAATTGAAACATTCCTTTTATACTATAAAGATTATATTTTTGAGGACGCCTTTCCCTAAGGTCTATGTGGCAGCAGCTAATGCCTCCTATAATGGAGTACCAGCAATCTTTATCTTAATATCTAGGGTTCTGCCATAGAATATATAAAAAGGCCTTGCCACAACTAGTTAACTTGTAACCTTAACCTAGAGTCCTCGAGTTAAATATGGTCAGTACCGATCCAGAGTATTTATTAACATTTACCCACTGAGCAATTTCCGGAAAACTTTGTTGACTTATTAGATAGGAGTTCGTGTACACGAGCTTTGGATCATTGGTGCACTGGTTAACTAATAGAAACAACTGGACAGATTAAATGAATAACTCAAAGTAAAAGAAAAAACATATTGACCCTCCATGGATCCATAAAGACTAAGTGGTTGGGAGAAACTCTAAAATAACGAGGCTGGTATTTTCATTCGTTAACTCCAAGAAAAAAAAAAAATGGAGCGGATAAATACTAAAGCAGTCCTGAGGAGCTTAAAAGGGGGTAATATACTGGGTACATTAGACTAAGCGTCTTGATTTATGCAAATTAGATCCGGATTAATGACCGACTGTCACTGGGAATAGTTTGAAGAAATCAATTACTCCAGATTTACAAACACTGTACCGTACTGCTCCCAAAAGCTAATCATTGTGAAGATACAGGACAAATTGGATCGTCTATTCAAACCAATCAACCAAAGTCATTCAAAGTGAAACTGGAGTTACAGGTATAAATAGTTTCTTGCCAATACTTAATTCTGACTAAAACATTTAACAGGTGTATTATATTATCAGAACTCCTCTCACTAGGAATCAATTTGAGGCTTCAAAAAACCTGAGTGAACTGATCTTAAATCCGCAGCGTACAACCATTTAAAAAGCAGATAATGAAGCCAATCCGGATTGTAGAATTGCCACCAGCACTACACCCACAACATGACAGTACCAGCCAACCGAGACTACAACATGTAAACTGTATCAACACTAGGAAATGGAGGCAACCCCAGCTTGAAGCACTACACCAGCATCCCTATCAGCCTAGAGCCCTAGATTCAATATGATCAACGCTGTAATAATAAAATATAATTATATAATTTAATGCAATACAAAAGAAATGAAAAATATTACAAATTAAAAAACAAATAAAATAGATAAAAAATAAAAATATTAAGATAAGTATATTCAAAAGACAAAGAATAAACAATATAACTCAATTACACCTATTGTTATTAATGACTGATTGATGATGCCATGGCATATGGTGGCGCAAGTATTGTTATTAACGTTATATTCATTACTACTACTTGTACTATTGAAATATTTTTACAGTAGCACTCATCAAAAATCATTCCCATTCTTCCCCCTGCCACCTCAATTCTTCCCTAAGTTGCGGACGTAAGTGAAGGCTCTTATTAAGTTTGTAGGAACATACCTTTGACCTAAAAAAACAATAGTGAAACGTTGTCAATAAAACCTTTACCTCATAGGGTGTGCCTTTCCCACTGTCAAGCTAATCTATATTCAAACATTCTGATAAGGTGTTCCAAAGTTCATTATCATAATTAAATGACTCGATACCGGCTCTTATTCTCCACATTAAAGCCAGTGTAGTCTATTGTCTAAAGGTTTTCTTCCCAAGTTATCAATCCATTTTTTTCCCTTACAAATTTTTAAACACCAGGATTCTTGGACCTCTTACTTTCATGTAGTATCATACTGATAAATCGTCACCTCAATTCACCGGGTTCAATTCTAGAGTCAGTGGAATTGTTGGACAATTTTCCCAGCCCCTTATGTCCCTGTTCACCTAGCAGTAAGTAGGTACCCGGCTGTAAGAGCGAAGATCGCAACCTTGTAGGCTGCAGAAAGATGTGTTGATGTAACACTGACTGCCTTAATGTTATTAATGACCAACACCATGAGTTGATAGGCATAAAGCCCAAAATCATCATCATCCTTAATACAACAATGAGCAATGGGGTAATACTACCATCGATGTCAGTCAATTCATCACGTACACGTATGGTAACCTCTCTGCTATCCTTACCATTATAATAGCTGTCGATTGGAAGTTAACGGGATATAAAGTACAGTAGTACCAATCATCCAAACCTGCACCATAAAATAAGCAAGGATCCACGGGAATATGCTAATGAATAAAGTATAAACATAAGTCACAGTACTGTAAAGGCTACAACAATAATGAAAATCCCCCTTTGGTGGTGAGAAAAAAATATAAAAAACTTTACTTTACCTTCGAAGAATCTTGCCGGGCAATAGAAGAGTCAAGACGGAGCTCCACTCACACCAGCCTGGCCTCACAGTCCTCTAATTATAGCCCCTCAACCTCCCAACACAACCTCCGGCAAAGTGTTGATGTTGGACATGCGCATCGGGGGGAGGGAGTATAAGGGAGGGATATGAGGTATAGCTGTGACGTACCACGAATTCACGACCCCATTATACCTCACAGCTATGAGAGAAAATGGATGAAGTTTGAACAGAGACTACAGTAAAATGTCGCCTTTTTAAAGTTTAGTTCTTACATTAAATTTTTGTTACCACACTATACAATTTTATAGGTATATATATTTTTTTTATTGTACACACTTTATAATAGGTTAATTTTCATGACTAATAATTGATTATACAGTAACTTGATTCTATAAGTGTAGGATGTATCAAAATTTTGCCATTATACCAAAGTGAAATCTTTTAGGTAAATTTAAAGGCTACAGATTCCTCCAAACTATGCCAGGAAACAAATGGCTTCAATGCTACTAATAGGGGGATCTGTTTCCTGGCATCGTTTGGAGGAATCAGACTATCCTAATTTACCAGCAGGAGAGTTCCCTCCTGTAAGTCCGCTGGTCACTATTCAAGTTTCTTTAAAATTTTCCCCAGGGGAGCATACGCCTGTACCAAGGCCATCTATAGTACTATAGATGGCCTTGCCTGTACCCCCTTCACCCCTTCTCAGACTGGGGTTAAACCTCCGATGTCTGCAATGTTTGGCATCGCCCCTGATAACAGAGAATATTATCTGGTGCAACATCGTAAAACTAATTCTGCATATTAAATATATAAATATATCCAAAATAAACAATAAAGTTGAGTATTTATATGTACAGTATAAAGCCTTCAACTAATTAAATTTATAACGAACTTTTAATCTTTGAGGTTTAAAATGTTAACATTTTGAAGGGTCAAACTTTTTAACCTTGAAGAACTTAAAATATTTCAGGTTTAAAATAAATATACATAAAAAATTTCTAGGAGAAAGTTGCTCACACAGTACAACAGTAAACCAAATGTTTTATGTTTTACCATACCCATAAAATGAAAATAAGACTGGCTACTGTAAACGAAGTCTATTTAACATAGATACTACTACTACTACCTAAAGTACTTGACAATCACTGTCAGTGGACTTGGTAGGCTACTGTAAGTGTTATTTGTGCTAGTTTCTCGTTAATTTTAATATGTGACAGTACTCAAGAAAATATATTAAATTCTTACCTCCACCAAATCTGTCGGGGCTGCTGTAGACTCTTGGGCAGTTGTGGGTCAGCAGTTCTGCTGGCAATGATGGACTGCTGTGGATCCTGCGGGTCTTCCCTGGCACTGGACAGTTGTGGTTGTGTGTCGTGCAGAGGAGAATCTCCTGAAAATCAATAATTAATAATGAATGGATATAATTGGAAAATTGGTAACTTCAGTTTTATTAAGCTCGTAATTTTTCAGTATTATTACTGAATGTAGTAAGACTTTTTAAGGGAACTATTTGAAGAAAATTTTCTCACAAATTATTTTAGATATAAGACTAATCTGGTAAAGTTAAGTATTTTTATATATTAAGCCTTCAACAAATTAAATTTATGATACATTTTTTTATCTTTCAGCTTTAAAATGTAAAAATTGAGGGTTCACAAACTTTTTAACCTTGAAAAACTTAATCTTTCAGGTTTACAAAAGGATCAGGAAAATAGACACAGGTAACATATTAGATATTCTTATAGTTGGCAGGTAGGCCAAGCCACACAGCAATGGGGAGAGGCTGGACATATTTAGATTTAATAAAGATTTAGGGAGAAATTGGTTTACAAATAGGGCAGTAGATGTGTTATAGGGCCTGCAGTTAAACACTAGTGCGTTCAAATTTAAATGTCCTGCAACTTTTACACTAAGGCCCGTCCACACGATCGAGCAGTGCTCGCGAACACAAGCGAGCTGTTCGCCTGTTGACGGGTTTACCGCTTGTGCACGCGGAGGGCACACTTGTTGTGGTGTCCAAATGAACGTGTCTGACCAGTCACAGGCTCACAGCCGGACAGGAGCCAGAGCAGGTGGTTGACTGGGTCGTGAGCGTACCGGTACGATAACTATATATGGTGCCTAATAAGAAGGAACGCAAGTGTATAGCGCTGTTTAGCATAATAATTGCTATGTGCGTGAGGAAGAGAAAGAACACAGTGCAGAAAGACATTGTGTAAAGACTGGCTAATTAAAAGAAAACAGTTGGGAAGTTATGTGACAATATTACGGGAATTAAAAGCTGGGAATACGAATGACTTCATAAAGTACATGAGAATGGACCCAAATACATTTCACATGTTGCTCGATTGCCAGCGATAATACTGACAACCACGGCCCCTTGGCTCCATAGGAAGCCTCGTGTGTGTGGCAGCGACGTCATACTACTGGGTAGCCGCAGTAGTCTGTGAATTCGAACCACCACCAGCACGGGCAGTTTGCTGGTGTGCTCGCGAACACAAGCGGTAAGCCCGTCGACAGGCAAACAGCTCGCTTGTGTTCGCGAGCACTGCTCGATCGTGTGGACGGGCCTTTAGGCGCTAAAAGGATTTGTCAATGCAATATTTGCCCTTAAATTAATGTACTATATTTTGTTTCTAAAAATATGCAACATTCTTAAGGGAAAAGTACAGTGTTTGTATATCTGGATCAAATGATTCCCAAACTATTCCAAGCATCAAAACGCCATTATTTTTGCTCTTCTGGTCCTGTTTCCTGGGATACTTTGGAGGAATCAAGGCACTCCAATGTACACTCCCAAAAAAGTATCGGCATTGCTGGCTAGATCCTGCTGAGAAAAGATGAAAGCTACATGTATGACTGTACTGTGGGGTTGGTATTCCTGCTGGCAATGAGTTGACTCATTTCTGTACTAACGTGAAATCCTCTAGCATACATAATTCATGCATGAGGCAAGTCGTGGAGTAAGAGTTGTGACTTCATTTTTACAGATATACATTATGTGATTTTAATGATTGATGGTTTGGGGAATTTACTGAATTATTAAATATAATGAGAATGATAACCCAGAGAATAAAGTTACCAAATCGGATATTAACCAAAAAGGAATCTGAGTAGATTTGCTGTAACTGTAGTATTTTGTCTTAAATATAATGCAGTTATAGCATAGTGTAGGATTAAGTAGGCTTATGCTTTTTCTTCTCATACTTCTAAATAAGGTTTTGTAAAGAAACACAAACAGACATTGCCCTCTCCAGAAAGTGACGTGTATAAACAAACATGTGAAGCAACCAACACCTCAAAGCTTCACTCTATAATCTCGGGGCCTCAGTCTCAGACCACGACTGATGGCCTCCTGTCCCGAGGTAGAGGTATATAAAAAAAGTAAATATAAAATTAAATAAATAAAAAGACAGATAACGTTATATACCATTCGGCAACTACGGTGTGGATTAGCTGTTTTCAGCATTAGAAAGGGGCAAATCTTACGATAATATGTTTCGATTTGCATCCACTATAATTTCTCTGACTCATGAAGCAATACGAATATGCATAATAGGCGAGCCCACACTTTGGGTGATGTTGCCAAATGGTGGTCTATTATTTATCTGCGACTTTTTAAATGCTGGACATGGGTAACTCAGTTAAATTTCATACCTTATTTTACACTAGAAAATTAGCGTTCTAGTTCACGACCTTTTACTTAGATCTATAAAAAAATACATACTTTTGTGTTTTCGCATAATATATGCTGAATATACTATATTTTTCATATAAATTAGTAAATAGTAAAAGTCGAAATGTGTGCATTAGGCGGCTTTCATGAACTGCATGAGTATAACAGCCTACAAATATTAACAATTGTATTTAGCATGACCCATACCATGAAGCGGAAAATGTTGAAATGCCATATTTTCACATTTATTAGCATTAGAAATATGCATACCTTGCGCTGCCAGACGCATGAGGTAAAAGCAAGGCTAACTGAATGTGTGGATACTGCGGGGTGCTGGGTTTGTTTACGTTTACGTGTTGCTGCAGCAGCGGAGAACGTATCGTACGGAGACACCAATATATTATCAACATCTTATTGTGATTTAGTACTGTTACTATCATTGACGACGTAAAATGTAAAATATAATTATAAAAGGCCTGTATAAGTTTGTATATCATTCTAATTGTTATATTCGCATATAAGCGGACTAAAAAGCCTCTTCTGAAATATTAGGAGATATATTTTTATTCATGGCTGTATTCGTATGAAAATAAGTCCAAGATAAGTTAAAAATATGTAAAAAATATTGAATAAGTTATAATAAGTCGTTCCACAATAGGAAGCCCAATATAACTTTGCCCGACATAGGACATTTTTTCCAGCCTAGAAATCGCCATCAAAATGCCGTTTGGCAACTCGCTTTAAAGTGTGGGCTCGCCTATTGGCAACTGATCGGCAGGAATACCACCATCTATAAGGTTTCAAAGCAATGTACCATAATGCTACGTTTATTGTCGTTTTCGTTCATTCGGTAAAATGCCGATACTTTTTTGGGAGTGTACCTAAAGTGTATTACCACCTTAACAGGACACAATGAAAATAATTATCTTTGTAACCTCCGGGCCCAAGTGCCTATTCCACAGTGGTTTGTTTTGGTTTGCAAGCACCCTAACGAAAGAAACTGACCTGTGTAAAATGACTAGTAAATTATTGGATGAATTTGATGACTCCACAATGAAACTATGGTAATAGTGCAACTACCCGACAGATTTTGGATAGTATTAAGATTAACAAGTGTGGTTGGTTGGGAACATCCTAACAAACCAAAGCCAATGTGGAATCTGCTCATAGACTGACAAGTGTGAAGTGTGGTTGGTTTGGGAGCATCCTAACAAACCAAAACCATTGTTGAATTGGATCTAATGACTGACAAGTGTGGTTGGTTTGGGAGCATCCTAACAAATCAAAGCCATTGTGGAATTGACCCTAAGCTCTCAGCCTCATCGTCCTATAATAGCATTTTACACAGGTATCGTTAGGATATAATTAAATTATGACCTTTACTTGCAGATGCTGACAATCGTTGGGTTGATTCCAGTCATTCGTAGTGGTTTGTAAGCGCGCAAACGAAAGAATGTTAGCAATGTAAATGTCTTATGGGTGAATTATTTAATGAATTTTGTGAAATTGCGAGTAAACTATGCAGTGATGATCATTGTCTTACCATTTCATAGATTTTGTGAATGTGGATACTCGGCGTTTGAAAAAATAATGAAGCCTTACAGGTGTGGTTGGTTGGGAAGCTAACGGATTATTATTACAAGTTGCCACAACTCTATTTAAAAAAATTTAGTATTACCAGTGTTTATATTTCACTATTACAAACAACTTTTCTATATATCATTTGCCTCGCAAATGCGTTATAACATTAATTACCTCTTATAAGTGTAGTGGGTGTCGTATTTTTCAGTCCCAAAATTTCGTAACATTGTTTTTTTTACACTTTTCTTATTACAATATGCTCTATTTCAACTTGTACTACAATATTTCTTAGTAGCATTTCCGTCATAAATGCGTTATAAGGCCATTCTCACGATTTCTAACCTTCAATGGCTTTGCAAGTCAAATCAATATGGTTGCTATGTGCATTGAAATCAAAACATAGATCAGCTTATCATATGTGGTTGTAATGGTAACCATGAGCCCCACAGTGCGACGGTGACCCAGGGTTGCCAGGCGTACGATAATTATCGTATATGTACGATTATTTACCCCTCTGTACGATAGTGTTTCTCATTATCGTACGGTTTGTACCATAATTTTCTATATTTCGTACTGTTTGTACAATAGTTTTCTATGTTTATTACAACTCAGCCTTGAATACACAGGACAGTGATAAGTTTTGGGCTGCATTATTAAAATATAAGCAAGGCTTCATAGATCTCTCAGTTTGCACTATCTGTTCTTAGCCTACCCTATTCGAATGTAGAAGGTGAGAGTTTTTAGTAAAATTAACCTTTTCAAAACTAAGATAAGTAATAGGTTGAATACAGCAACTGTAAATGGAGCACTGTTAGCAACAGAATGTATGATATCTACTGGATCATGCTGTAAAAACCTTATCCCAACAAATTATGTGTAGGCCCTATTCTCTCATGGCAGCCATGGAACTATATAGTAACACATCAGATTCTGACTGAGTAAACTGATAAGCAATGAGGTATAGCTTATCATGTCTAAAATATTAATGGTTATTTTTAATTACATACAAATATGCAAATTTTTCTTTTAAAAAGATTTTTCATTTTATATCTGGCAACCCTGGGTCACTGCGACCTGGTGGCACATTTTTTAACTTCAAGCCAAATCTAACCAATCAGTTTTGTCACACAATTCTATCATCTCTTTACTGACCAATCATAGACCAACACGCGACTTCGTCACTGAAACTTCAGTCTCTATTCATTGATTTTGCCAGTACAACATTACTGTCTGTCTGTGGAGGAGGTATATCCTTGGCTCACCTGGTTAACTCACCTGGCTGCTTCGTTTTACGAATTTTTACTGGAGAAACAGAAATTATATATATATAAAAAAAAAAAAAACACTTGTGGCTCTTATTGAAAGATACATTTGTCCATGATCAATTATTACTGAAACTTTGCTTGGGTTTTCCACTTTTTGACTTATGGCATGTCATGAGTGCAATCTAGAAAGGCATATATTCTGAGTTTTCCCCCCACCCAAAACCCCTTATTTGCCAGGCTCTCCCCCAAGATTGTTGGATGGGGGGGGGGAGGGGGACTATCTCGAAAACGAAGCATTTCCTAAGGAAACAAAGGTCAATATTACTCAAATCACACTAAAACCTTCTAGGAATTATATATTTTTCCAATTAAATCCTGTTGTGGCAACTTGTAAAAATTTACCAAGCTAACAAACCAATACCACTGTGGAATCGACCCATAGTGTTAGTAGGACTCCAATCCTTCACCTTTACATAATTCTTAGGTACTAGAATCCACAATAATTCGTACATCAGCAGATTCCTCTCCTGAAGTTCCGAGTCCTTCAAGTGGAAGCTACATATTCTTGATTTAGCAAAAATAGGGGTAAATATCTACTCTATTGCCGGTTGGTATTACAATTTTTCTACTTTAAAAAATAGGAGTCCTTCCAGTGCATAAATCAGCACACTTTTGCCTTTGCTGTTCATCTTTGGGAAACAAATGTAAATTTACAGACTTCATTTACCAAAACAACCACTAACTGTACAAGTCTTCACTGTTAAGCGGGGAACACACTATCAAACATGCTTGTCCAGCGTGTTTGTTCAAGCATCGCCACAGACTGAAACGGATGTTTGATCAAACGTCAGTATGCCTGCCGACAACGCCCCTTCAACATGAGCGAGAAGAAAGCGTGCATCGCTATACTTTTAGCTATAGCCACTTATACACCTGTGAAACGAAAGAAGAGAGTATGGATGAAGGAGTGGTACAAGAAAAAATGTAAGCTATCTCATGACTGCCTGCTGAACGAGGTGATAACATCACCCCAGGACTACAAGAATTTCCTTAGAATGGACCATGATACCTTCACACATTTATTGACCACAGCGAAGGTGAATAGATGTCATCGCTACCAGCGCCAGACTTCTCACTTTTGATAACCTTCTTCAGCTCCCTTCTATAGCTGGTACGGAAGGCGTTAATTTTTTTGCACACCAGGTCCTTTGTCGCAGTTGGTATGTGTTTTTTTAACATTTCTACCAACTGCTTTTAGCAGTTTGCTTTCAGGTTTCGGTTCTTATAACCTTCACTTATAATTTTCCATAATGATGGAAAGGATTTGTAGCATTCAATGAAGTCCAGCCAGAATTCTTGGCCTTGAGGAGGTGTTGCTGCCATGGCTGTCGTATCCCAACTGAGAATGCTTGATCAAACATCGCCACACATTGATCATACATGCTGGACAAACAGGCTGTTTGACCATCGAGTATCAAACTGCTTGTCAAACCTTCCAACCTGCCCACACACTCAAATTGTTGTCAAATTGTTTGATCAAACACCTTGCTGGACACGCATGTCTGATAGTGTGTACCCCGCTTTAGACATGGCCGATGGCAAGCCGGTTGGCAGACACCACCATTATGACAGAGCAGGACAATGTTGCCATAATGCCAGGTCATCTTGACGATATTTCCTCAACTGCAATATCGAAATTTCCCTTTTATCCTCAATAATTCCCCGTTTACTCTTGAACATTGACGGTCTTTTTGGTATTCTCGTCTGGTATAAATTTCCGTTTACTCTTGAACAATC
The DNA here is from genome assembly GCA_033782935.1 of Petrolisthes cinctipes. Taxonomy (NCBI): domain Eukaryota; kingdom Metazoa; phylum Arthropoda; class Malacostraca; order Decapoda; family Porcellanidae; genus Petrolisthes; species Petrolisthes cinctipes. Next base: position 126,658 of record JAWQEG010002261.1, read on the forward strand.
TTTACATAATCGGCACTTGGGGTCCCTGACGTGTGGACTTAAATACCTTACAGAAATTTCCCTGCACCTGGCAAACTGGAGCAGGATATCCCACCAGAATGAGCCCAGCAGATTCCAGAATACATCAGAAGTGTTGAGTGTCCCCATAGTTAAATAGAATTATCTTAAGGGAGTAATTCACTTTCGTTACTTTGGAGTGCCTTGATTCCTCCAAAGTATACCAGGAAACAGGACCAGATGAACAAAAACAATGGTGGCCTGTTGCATGGAATAGTTTGGAGGAATCAGATGCTTCAGATTTACCAACACTGTACTTCCCCCTTTTAATTAAATCATTAGTGTCCCGACATGTTACTTATTTGACGTTACCTTGTGTGTATCTTGTCTTGACCAAGCATGGAACCACGGGCCGTATTCAAGAACATTTGTGGTTTATACGATGGTGTGGTACTGGTACGAGGGCTGTATTGTTTGTCTATGGAGTCATCGTACCGGTACAACACCATCGTATGCACAACGGATGTTCTTGAATATAATCCCACGTATCTAGGTTCACTACTGCTTGAACTTGTCCACCACGCATGCTCACAACATCTAAGGGCCCTATTCAAGAACATTCGTGGTGCATACGATGGCTCCATAGAATAACATAGCCGTCGTAGCGATAGCACACTATGGACATTCCTGCCTCAATCTCACATTTGGGAAGACACTATACCCAAAAACTATTTGTCACCACAAAAAATACTTTGACTTTTAATATATTACCCAGAGAGAATAGTGTGCTGAAATTACAGAATACAATCCGGTAAGAACAGACCTTGCTGGGAAGGAGAGTGAGAACACACACAACGAGCACAGAGAACCAAATGAAGACCGGCGGTGAGTGCAAGGTCCATCCACACCTCGGTCTGGTATTGGGAGAAGGATAGGCCACTCTTATGGGATTTTTATCATGGCATTACAGCAGAGCCACCTAGCGGCGAATAGGAATTACTAACAGCTGGCGCCTTTTCTTACACAGGCAGTTTGTAATTTTTTTTAGTTTGCTGAAGTTGATTTTGTGACTGAAATGGGGAATACTGGGTGCTCAACAATAAACTGTTCCACCAACTCTTAAGTGGAATAAGGACCTATCGATTTTCCGCTTTTCAAACACGAGTTTTTACATAACTTAGTAAGCTATGAAGTACAGATTTGACTGTAGTATACCGTATTATTTGATATTAACTGGTGTTAGATGATGATACTTTATCCCTTAGCAATCTACGAAGTATAGCTCATTGCTCTAAATGTTTTGGATACTTTTACATCAAAATATTGTTGAGAAACATAATTGTAGAGGTCATAAACAGGTAAGAATAATCGCATATTGGAGTTACTGTATGTAAATGGTAGGTATGGTTTTTTTTAACAATATATTAGGGCTTTGTCGTAGATATTAATTAACGTAAATTATAATGTAATTTGACCACTATTAATATAATTATTCATTCTATAGTCAAATAATTAGTATCAAAGGTCCTGTGAGTTACTAGTAAAGAAAATATGACTTAAAAATTTATCTTGATTAATTAAGGGAAGGGAAGTAGGCGGGAGCTGGTGTGTTGATTCCTTTTGGCTACTAGAGGCGCCACCGTCCCAGGCAGCCAGAGCCACGACACCAAATAGTGACCAAAATAACAATGAGTAGCCTATCCTTCTGCCAGTACTAGAATCCTTGCCTTGGTTCCTTCCCTTCTCCCTCACCCCCTAACCCATCACTACCCCAACACCCCCACGTGACTCTCCTGCCCTCGAAGATGCCATGTAGTGAATTGAAATGCCTCACAATTACGTTTATTTCACAACATACCCATTTTTTTTTTTTAATTAATTGCGCCGTAGCGTCAATCAACAGGCAGGCAACAATACATACGGGTAGGCGGGACCCATGAGAATACAATGACTACATACACACACACACACACACACATCACGAAAACATAACAGAATGGAGCACAAGCATACAGACAAATATTTACATTATGACATATTTAAATCCACCAAAACGAGGGTGGCGTACCAGAAGTTCCTCCAGAACCAACATACCCATTATACAGTGTACAAAACAATACTGTGATGCCATATACTTTAGGCTCCATAGCTTTTACATTTACATTTTTAAACTTGTTCATGGTCGCTCCTTATGCCTTATCCACCGCATTTTTATTAAGGGGGGGGGGGGGAAGCACAGTGTTGGCAAATCTGGAGCAACTGTCTGCTGATTACTGCAAACTATATATGTCATGAATCAGATCCCCTATATTAGTGACATTGGAGTGATTTTTTTCGTGGGATAGGTTGGAGGTTTTAGTAGCCCTCTAGTTTAATTAATGACTAAAAATAGGTTATCCCCTTAAAATATCACCACACTCCCAATATTGGCCAACCACCTCCTTAGGGATATTATTCCGATCGATGTTCATGGATTGCAGAATAGAAATAAACGAGTCATTCAAATATTGCCACGAAACACCACCTATATGAAAGGAGCTTGTTTCGTGGCATAGTCAGGAAGAATCAGAAGCCTCCAATTTTCTTACACGATCACAGCTAGGGTACTGTACAGTCGGCGGCAAAAGTCCTGTCGCCTCACTTGCTTCACCGAGGCACGCGATGTTCATAGACTTGAGATAATTAGGTGTAGAAAACGTGCGTATTTCTCGAGTCCATGAACACTGCATGTCTCAGTGAAGCAGGTGAGGCGACAGGACTTCTGCCGCCGACTGTACTGTACAGCCATGGCTGATAGTGCTGTCCAAGGAGTGTTGGAGAGCAATCGAACAGAGTTCGAACTAGTGAATTTCCAACCATTCTCAACGTTGAGAGAGGTTTAAAAGACTCACATTTTCGAACTCTGTTCAGTTGCTCTCCAACACTTCTTGGACTCTGCTCCACCACTATCAGCCATGGCTGTACAGTCCCCGACAATAGCGACGCCCCTCGCCTTGAGGTACACTGAACCAAAAGCACAAGCTTTAGTTTCCATACTATAATCATTTTCATATAATTAATTTAAAACCAACTGTGCCTCCTCTCACCCACTGCCTTCCTCCTTCCCCCACACTGAAGCATATAGTGGCTGCGGGTTTCGTATGGGTCAAGGAGAGGGGCGTCGCTATTGTCGGCGACTGTACAGTACTTAAAGGGTACATTGTTGGTAAATTTGGAATAACCGATTCCTTCAAACAATTACAAGCAACAGAACACCATTAACTTTTGTTATTCTAGTCCTGTTCCCTGGCATACTTTGGAGGAATCAAGGCACTCCAATGAACCAAAAGTATACTATCCCTTTAACCTATCACCATATGACAATAGTTAACCTTCCAATGATGAGCCCAAATTAGTGGCTCACCTTTATGCTCATTACATATTTATTTCTCCAATGTTTGTGAAAAATATTTTGAACTCATCGGTGTCTGACCTTGGCCGAGCGATCTATTGAGAATCACAAACTCAAATAAACCCATAAATTATACTGTTATACGACATGGGTAGCTAATTGTATATATTGGTAACTGAATGGTGTAAATTAAGTGTTATTCATGTAATTATACGCTATCTTAGTTTAATTAGTATGCCATTTAAATACTTTCCTAATTTTGCTAATTCCTGTGATTTGCCGGTTTGTTTGTGTAAATCTTAATTAAAAACAGTGAAACGAGAGCGGCAGGATCCACATCGTTATATTGTATTCATTTATGGTTTTAAATTTATTGATTTGTTTAAGGACCCTGTGATCGTGTATAAGAATTGGAGGCTTCTGATTTCTCCTGACTATGCCACGAAACAAGCTCCTTCTATATAAGTTGTGTTTCATGGCAATATTTGAAGGACTCACTAATCTCCAATTTTCTGACTACATCACAGGGTCCTTAAAACTCTTATGGTTTAATCCTCCCTGGTAGTCCAACATTTCTTTTCTTGCTCCTGATTTCCTTTCCCAGTATTTATCGTTCTAAGGGTGTGGTGGTGTTGTCTTGTTAATAAACCTCTACAACACCTATAGGTCCTACTATTTATTCCTCATTATTTTGTATATACAAGATATATAATCCATCCAAACAGTCACACAAAAACCCTCCTTTATAAACTAAATTAATGTTTACTGCTGTTGGTTATGGTCTGGTGGTGGTAGCGAGGGAATACTTGCTCCGATACTTGCTCTCTATACACTCGTCAACGGGGCAGTATACTACTATTTCTTACTTGATATTGAATAAAGAGTTGTTGAATACTCTGGTGTTATTCTTGTGGGGATACAACTGGTGGGGCAGATAAATAAAAGGGTTGTGAAACTTGTACTCATTGGGCACAATTGAAATGAGTTCACCTCTAAGGTGTGAAGGCTGATAATAACAAGTTCATTAACTGGTCATGTGATATGTGCTAAATTGGTCTGAAAAAAGTTGAAAAGGATATTAGAGAAAAATGAAGAAAGTGATGCAAGATTTGTAAGACCAAGTGAAGAAACTAGTGGATGGGAAGACGGAAGATGTGACTGAGTTGGTGATGTGATCAGCGCTTAGTGAGTCCTGGGCCGTTGTGGTAAAGAAGAAAAATGAGAAGGAAATTCTACTGATTGTGAAGTCGACTCATAATAAATCAAAGATTGTGGAAAAAGAAAGAAATTGCTGAGGCTCTGGTTGGTACACACATAGTTGACACAAGATTCACTCAGAAGGGAAACATTGTGATGAAAATGAGTTTGAAAAGAAGAGGGATGGAGCAGCACAAATACTTATGGCTGTCTCTGATGTGACAATAAAAAAAAAAAAAAAAAAAAATGTAAGGAAGTTAAAATCCAAGATAATTATTAGTATAGTAAACAAAGAAAAATCTGGAGACACAATTATTGAGAATCTGGTTGATGTGAATGACACTACATCGAGTCACGGACGTAAAGTCTAAGATGGAGTTAGTTTTCAACAAGCCTGACTCAGGTGGTATATTATTACAGTAGGTGTGACCCAGAGATAAGGGAGCTGATTCGTAATAATCGTGATAAGATTAAATTGGAATGGGGTGTTTACTCTGTGAGGGATAAATACAAGGCGACGGTCTGTTATTGTCAAAGGTTTGGTCATATTGCACTGAAATTGGGAAGCAAGACACGTGATATTCATGATTTAATTAATAATAATCATTATGATATCCTGACGTTGGTAGGGGATGACTGAGTAGTTTTGATAATGCTAAGTTTCGAGAACACCAAGGCACTAATGTCCGGAGTAGTGAAAATTGCACGATTATCAAGAAAAGATTGAAAACACATCTGTACTCTGAGTGGATGATTTGAGCATTGGAAGTGATTGTAGTGTTTAATAATGGAGCGCCATTTGCTGGTGGAGCGGGGCCTAGAATATCTTCCAAAGAAATAAAAGTAAGTTATGATCAGAAATTATATGCAAGTTATGTAAACATTCCCAAGGTAATCCATTTCAATTTTCCTGTTCAACATTCACTATTTTCATCTTCGGTGGTATTTTTATGCATCAACTTCCGTACAGTTAATCAAATACAAACTTTCCAGATATTTTCACATTGTAATTTTTATACACGTATGTACAACCAGCAGCATAAATTCGCGTCCATCTCATGTACTTAGTATTGCTAATATAACCAGATAGTTGCATTCTGAACCAGTTTTTATTCCAACAACATACGTAATTTACCATATGAGAACTATATCTGTCATCTCTCCATTAAAATTGCATTACAACATAACTACAGCTCATATATAAGCAGGTGGAAACATTTTATTCAATACAATTAACTCTATTAATAACATTACTTCAATACAAATGAGGTAGGCTATGCACTTACCACAATAAATGGGTATTACAGTGGGAATAATTTTTGCTATACCATTTTCTAGCATATACAAATGGTTATAAATCTCGTCTCGACAAAACAAACTCCTTCATAAAGCTTTACAATAATTTACCGACACTTACGATACATTCAAAATATAATTACCTGATATTTACGAACTCTTCAAAATATAATTAACTGACATTATTTTACGACCTAATCAAATTACAATTAAGAGACGTCATCTACTCAAATCCCACTAATTGTAATCGAAAGAGAGGTGAGCGAGTTAGTGATCCTTTTCTTGCAATTATAAGAAGCGAGTTGGTGGTCCCAGTCTTGTTATTAAAAACCAACCCATGACAACTACCTTTATAATATATATATATACAAGGTCCAGTATATATCCTTGTTGAGAGGGTCAGGGGACGTCGTGTATGGATATAATTAATTAACGGGACTCGGGGCTTGGCATGTGTGTGTGTGTGTGTGTGTGTGTGTGTGTGTGTGTGTGTGTGTGTGTATGTGTGTGTGTGTGTGCGTATGTGTATGTGTGTGTGTGTGTATGTGTGTGTGTGTGTATATGTGTGTGTGTGTGTATGTGTGCGTGTATGTGTGTGTATGTGTGTGTGTGTGTATATGTATGTGTGTGTGTTTATGTGTGTGTGTGTGTGTGTGTGTGTGTGTGTGTACATAGCGGTTACTCTTCCTCCTTGTTGGTTCTTGAAAGTTGACCCGTTACTGCTTGGAGAAAGAAATGTTATGCTTTCATTTTCTTTTTTCAGATATTGAGATGCCGTGTAATCAATCGTGGATACCTGTCACACCTCTCAATCACGTTTTTCTGGCGCCATATGACCTCGCTGTTGCGGCGCCTAATATCAACAATCACTCAAGCAATCGTGGACATTTTTTTTTTTTTTTATTTATTTATTTTTTTTTTTTTTTTTGTCTGGTTGGATCTTGGGTATATACTACTGAAAATATCTGAGAGACGGACTTTATCATCACCACCACCACCACCACACATCATCTTTTTAATTTAGAGTGAACTTTGCTTTTGTGAATACTGGCCCTGGTAGATTGACGAAGTGTGTGTTGTTGACGTTCGAGCCACAGAGAATGAATTAATTAAGTCCTATTGTGTGGCTGGCTGAGGGGATGAACTTTTGTGCCCGCTGTTGTGGAAGTCAGGCGAGTCATGTGTGGATATAGCGGGAATTGGTGTGTGTGTACTTGGTGTATGTGTGTGCTTGGTTAGATGCTTGTGGTGGGTCAGTAGGTGTTGGAGGTGTGGTGGGTATCCTAACGGTGCTGGTGATGTGTCGTTTTCTGGAGTTTGGAGGGATGAAAGCGGAAAGCTGGGCAGTGGTGTGAGGTGTGTGGCAGTGGTGTGAGGTGTGTGACAGTGGTGTGAGGTGTGTGGCAGTGTTGTGAGGTGTGTGGCAGTGGTGTGAGGTGTGTGACAGTGGTGTGACAGTGGTGTGAGGTGTGTGGCAGTGTTGTGAGGTGTGTGGCAGTGCTGTGAGGTGTGTGGCAGTGCTGTGAGGTGTGTGGCAGTGCTGTGAGGTGTGTGGCAGTGGTGTGAGGTGTGTGGCAGTGTTGTGAGGTGTGTGGCAGTGGTGTGAGGTGTGTGACAGTGGTGTGAGGTGTGTGGCAGTATTGTGAGGTGTGTGGCAGTGGTGTGAGGTGTGTGACAGTGGTGTGACAGTGTTGTGAGGTGTGTGGCAGTGCTGTGAGGTGTGTGGCAGTGCTGTGAGGTGTGTGGCAGTGGTGTGAGGTGTGTAACAGTGGTGTGAGGTGTGTAACAGTGGTGTGAGGTGTGTGGCAGTGGTGTGAGGTGTGTGGCAGTGGTGTGAGGCAGTGCTGTGAGGTGTGTGGCAGTGCTGTGAGGTGTGTGGCAGTGGTGTGAGGTATGTGGCAGTGGTGTGAGGTATGTGGCAGTGGTGTGAGGTGTGTGGCAGTGCTGTGAGGTGTGTGTGTGGCAGTGCTGTGAGGTGTGTGGCAGTGGTGTGAGGTGTGTGGCAGTGTTGTGAGGTGTGTGGCAGTGGTGTGAGGTGTGTGACAGTGGTGTGAGGTGTGTGGCAGTATTGTGAGGTGTGTGGCAGTGGTGTGAGGTGTGTGACAGTGGTGTGACAGTGTTGTGAGGTGTGTGGCAGTGCTGTGAGGTGTGTGGCAGTGCTGTGAGGTGTGTGGCAGTGGTGTGAGGTGTGTAACAGTGGTGTGAGGTGTGTAACAGTGGTGTGAGGTGTGTGGCAGTGGTGTGAGGTGTGTGGCAGTGGTGTGAGGCAGTGCTGTGAGGTGTGTGGCAGTGCTGTGAGGTGTGTGGCAGTGGTGTGAGGTATGTGGCAGTGGTGTGAGGTATGTGGCAGTGGTGTGAGGTGTGTGGCAGTGCTGTGAGGTGTGTGTGTGGCAGTGCTGTGAGGTGTGTGGCAGTGGTGTGAGGTGTGTGGCAGTGCTTAGAGGTGTGTGGCAGTGGTGTGAGGTGTGTGTGTGGCAGTGGTGTGAGGTGTGTGGCAGTGCTGTGAGGTGTGTGGCAGTGGTGTGAGGTGTGTGGCAGTGGTGTGAGGTGTGTGGCAGTGGTGTGAGGTGTGTGTGTGACAGTGGTGTGAGGTGTGTGGCAGTGCTGTGAGGTGTGTGGCAGTGCTGTGAGGTGTGTATGTGACAGTGGTGTGAGGTGTGTGGCAGTGGTGTAACAGTGGTGTGAGGTGTGTAACAGTGGTGTGAGGTGTGTAACAGTGGTGTGAGGTGTGTAACAGTGGTGTGAGGTGTGTGGCAGTGCTGTGAGGTGTGTAACAGTGGTGTGAGGTGTGTAACAGTGCTGTGAAGTGTGTGGCAGTGGTGTGAGGTGTGTGTGTAACAGTGCTGTGAGGTGTGTAACAGTGGTGTGAGGTGTGTGGCAGTGCTGTGAGGTGTGTGGCAGTGGTGTGAGGTGTGTGGCAGTGGTGTGAGGTGTGTGGCAGTGCTGTGAGGTGTGTGGCAGTGCTGTGAGGTGTGTGGCAGTGGTGTGAGGTAGGGCTGGTATTTAGTAGTGGACACAGGGTTGCCAACTGGTATTTTTCAATACCAAATTAGCTAAAATTTGGTATTGAAAAATCGGTTTGGTATTGGAAAACTAAGTTTGGTATTATTGGTATTGGGATTTGAAATTTTGGTATTACTAATTAATCTAAAGTCTTATTTTATCAATTTTCATATTTCAGTGAGCAAAACTAATAAAAATTATATCAGTGAGGTGATTATCCCATGGTTTAAGTGTGCCGCCATCTGTATTGGACGTGAAATGATCAGGTTTGTTTACCGACAGGGCCTGGGGTGGTGACTACATGGGAACACTCAGTCGTTAGTCAGTATTACTACCGTACGTGTATAGAATAGTGAAGGTGCTTACATGTGTGTTTGTGTAAAGTGATTCATAGAAATGTTTGGACGTTTTTCTTTTATATGATCAATATAATTGCCAGAATGACTGATTCATTATGGTGTTTTTTTAGCATGTAAAGTATATGCATAATGAAAATCAGATGAAAAGGCATGCAAGAATCAGTATGGATTATAATATTATAAGTAACGCAATGCAAAACATTTATATTCATATTCATTTTCATGGAAGCTATATTAGCGTACATAAAATAATATCTTATTGCTTTTATTAAGAGATTCAGTAATGAAGTTGATGGTTAGCCTACATTCTCTCTGTGTATATATATATATATATATATAATTTGGTATTGAAATGTATAATTTGGTATTGTATGTGGGTGGATTTGGTATTATTTCACTCGTAAGAGTTGGCAACCCTGAGTGGACAGCTCGGCAGTGGTGTGTGACGTGGGACAGTGGTAGTGGTGTGAGGTGTGTGTGTTGCAGTGTTGTTATACAGGTGTGCTTAGAAGTCGACAGATGTGCAGTGGTGCGAGGTGTGTGGTAGTGGTATAGTGGCAGTGGTGCGAGTGGTGTGACAGTGGTAGCATAGTGTGATAGCATAGTGTGGTAGCATAGTGTGGTAGCATAGTGTGGTGCATAGTGTGGTGTATAGTGTGGTGTATAGTGTGGTAGCATAGTGTGGTAGCATAGTGTGGTGTATAGTGTGGTGTATAGTGTGGTGTATAGTGTGGTAGCATAGTGTGGTGTATAGTGTGGTAGCATAGTGTGGTGTATAGTGTGGTAGCATAGTGTGGTGTATAGTGTGGTGTATAGTGTGGTGTATAGTGTGGTAGCATAGTGTGGTGTATAGTGTGGTAGCATAGTGTGGTGTATAGTGTGGTGTATAGTGTGGTGCATAGTGTGGTGTATAGTGTGGTGTATAGTGTGGTGTATAGTGTGGTAGCATAGTGTGGTGTATAGTGTGGTGTATAGTGTGGTGTATAGTGTGGTAGCATAGTGTGGTGTATAGTGTGGTGTATAGTGTGGTGCATAGTGTGGTGCATAGTGTGGTGCATAGTGTGGTAGCATAGTGTGGTGTATAGTGTGGTGTATAGTGTGGTGTATAGTGTGGTAGCATAGTGTGGTGTATAGTGTGGTGTATAGTGTGGTAGCATAGTGTGGTGTATAGTGTGGTGTATAGTGTGGTAGCATAGTGTGGTGTATAGTGTGGTGTATAGTGTGGTGTATAGTGTGGTGTATAGTGTGGTAGCATAGTGTGGTGTATAGTGTGGTGTATAGTGTGGTAGCATAGTGTGGTGTATAGTGTGGTAGCATAGTGTGGTGTATAGTGTGGTAGCATAGTGTGGTAGCATAGTGTGGTGTATAGTGTGGTGTATAGTGTGGTGTATAGTGTGGTGTATAGTGTGGTGCATAGTGTGGTGTATAGTGTGGTAGCATAGTGTGATAGCATAGTGTGGTGTATAGTGTGGTGTATAGTGTGGTAGCATAGTGTGGTAGCATAGTGTGGTGTATAGTGTGGTGTATAGTGTGGTGTATAGTGTGGTAGCATAGTGTGGTAGCATAGTGTGGTGTATAGTGTGGTGCATAGTGTGGTAGCATAGTGTGGTGTATAGTGTGGTGTATAGTGTGGTAGCATAGTGTGGTGTATAGTGTGGTGCATAGTGTGGTAGCATAGTGTGGTGTATAGTGTGGTGCATAGTGTGGTAGCATAGTGTGGTGTATAGTGTGGTGTATAGTGTGGTGTATAGTGTGGTAGCATAGTGTGGTGTATAGTGTGGTAGAATATCGTTCTAGTTTTCCTCGTTTGTATTGTTATCATTATCATATCAAATATTTTCCACCAACAAATATTTATGTAACCGAATTTCACGGCATTTGGCAGCAACGTTCCCCTTGGTGGTGGGACTTGTACTAAAGGTGAATAAAGATGGATTGATTAGTATTAGGCGCCGCAACAGCGAGGTCATGTAGCCCCAGAAAAAGGCGATAGAGAGGTGAGACAGCAAGCAGGAAGGAAATAGAAAGAAAAGAGGGACAGTTGAAGAACTAAAAGCTAGTGGCCGGGGCCGAAGGGGCGCCAAAACCCTTAAAGTATTGCCCACATCACTATTGCAGGCAATACCCCCCCCCCCCTGCGGGAAGGGGAGGGGGTAAATAAAGAACTTACATTAAAATAAAAGATGGGATTCACTGCCATAATCTCCAAAGACACACACACTACTAAGGGTTTCAGAGACATTGCAGCTCGTTTTGTCATAATAACTCTGTAAGGAACACTGGTATCAGTACGAGTGTTCGCTACAGTTTAGTACACACAGTGTCCTAATTTATAAGAGTATCATGAATCACTAATTGTAAATTATAAAGACACTTGTGCCTATACCAAAAGGCATAAACTGTATTTGCCAGACATGGAAACGAACATAAATAGTGACGTGTTGTCTGTGACGTATGAAAAGCTCCACCTACACTTTCCCTCCTCCTCTACAGGCATAGCACCACGTGGTTACAACTCACTCATAAGTGTGCATTCAGTTGAACTTATGTGGCTGAAAGTCGTCTTTCATAACTGAAACATGCATATTTTAAAAACAAAATAATCCGCATCCACGAGGATATGACCATCAGACATCCGCTTCCGTATCCGCATCAGCAAATACTGTTTTCTCATACTCGCATCCGCATCCACATCCGCAGATTTTAAATGTCGATATGCTCATCCGCATATCCGCATTCTTAGACATCCGATACAAAACACACACACACACACACACACACACACACACACACACACTTCAAGGAAACAAAACAGGGTCACACACCCAGTGGACACATTCACTGCAATACCACCATATAGCCGGGGATATACTGTATTAGTGCCCATCATGCAAATGAATCAACCCATTTACAACTTACACACATTTTGATTTCCTCTCGCACTTAGGATGAGATGCCGGTGTTGGGAAGGCAGAGGATAATCTTGTGTGCGGGAGTGGCGGTGGTGGTGATGACGGTGGTGATCAGTGACAGGCTACTAAACTCGCCCTACTCTATCACACAACAACAACCACAACAACAACAACACGAATGGCGGCAAGGGAACCACGAACAAGAGTACACACGAGGGAGGGAAACGCAAAACACTTCCACACAACATCCACCTCTAAAATCACAACCACAACAACAGTCACCAACCCTCAAACAACCGCTCCCACCATCACCGTCGTCACCTTTCAACCAACAGCTCCCACCAAACCCAGTCTACAACCGCACCTGTTACATCTACCACCAAAATGTGACTGCTGAAAATCGGTGTTGCAGGCTGGTGAATTTTTCCAGGTCGCGTCAGACTCTTAATCAGTGTCCTCTGAAAGCCAATGAGCACCTACACGCCCAGAACAGGTGTGTGTGTGTGTGTGTTGTTGTTGTGTGTTGTTGTTGTTGTTGTTGTGTGTGTGTGTGTTGTTGTTGTTGATGTTTGTTTGTTTGTTTGTGTGTTGTTGTTGTTGTTGATGTTTGTTTGTGTGTGTGTGTGTGTGTGTGTGTGTGTGTGTGTGTGTGTGTGTGTGTGTGTGTGTGTGTGTATGATGTTGTTGTTGTTGTGTGTGTGTGTGTGTTTGTTATATTTGTCATCACTCAAGCTTAATTTTCTTGGTAAATTTGGATAAACAAGACAAATGCTCTAATGACATGTATAAACCAAGATTAATAACTCCACCAAAACCCAAACAGAAGATAAATACACTGATCTTTAGTGGAAACAGACACAACTAAACTATACCTCCCTTCCTGACTGTAAAATACCACATTATCTATGTTATCAACAATCACAGGTTTGTACACTCGCAATCCAAATTTTATATCCAGGTCTTGTTGAAGTTTCGGATTATTTGACATATTGGTGAACCAAATACAACGCTTATCCTGTTACATATTTGCTTGAGCTCACTTAATACTCGATCAGGCTATTCGAAGCAAGCCTGGATATATATTTTGGATTGCGAGTGTACAATTGCCAGCAGTTATAACTGGTACATTCAGAGCTGTTAATCCTCTTTTTGTGTACCAGTTATAAGTGCTGGCAATTGTACAACATTCATTCTCTAGACTGCTACATTCGAGTCAAACAAAAAACTATACAACTCCGAGTAACTCCATGGTCCAAAATGTTACCCATCCACCCCCAGGAGGAGTGTATACTGGGTAATACTTGGAGATTCACATATGCGGTATACCTTCGCGTCCCTCCTTGCCCTTTTCAACGGCCCTCACCTGCAATACAAGAAGGCAGGAAAGGCCAGAGAGGTAAGGAAAAGGAGGATGAGATGGAGGAAGAAGAGGAGGCGTGGAATAGGACTGTATGTTGTATTAATACATTTTTTTCAGTGGTTACCAGGATTATTACCAAAAATGTAACACATAATATTATAGACAAAATGTGGAGAGAGATAACATTTGAGGAGTTGTGATGAGTGTGGTTATATTTGCCCACATTATCTTTATACTGTGGACAAACGTTTGGTTGTTTCCTCACTTAATTAAAGACACATTAATGAAAGCTTACCAGTAAAGGCTCCTTCCTCCTCTCCTACTCCATCTCCTCCTCCTCCTCCTCCTCCTCCTCTCCCCCTTTTTCCTTCTCTTCCTACGACAACATATTTCAGGGTCAGAGTAAGTGGATGAGTGCTGCGTCGTTAGATAGTACCATCCGTCAAACGAAAATCTGGGAAAGCTTCTCAGTGAGGGACCAAAGCATCAACTTCACCCTCGACTACTACTGGGACCCCTTCCTTGTAAACCTGCCAGGGTATCTGAATCACTGGCTGGACAACCCAAGGGAAATGCCAAATTTGTTCGTGTTTGGTAAGATATAGTTTAGGGGGTAGTATGTATGTAGAGTGTTGGTAAATCTGGAGCAACTGATTCCTCCAAATTATTCCAAGCATAAGGGAGTGCAGTGTTGGTAAATCTGGAGCAACTGATTCCTCCAAATTATTCCAAGCATAAGGGAGTACAGTGTTGGTAAATCTGGAGCAATTGATTCCTCCAAACTATTCCAAGCATAAGGGAGTACAGTGTTGGTAAATCTGGAGCAATTGATTCCTCCAAATTATTCCAAGCATAAGGGAGTACAGTGTTGGTAAATCTGGAGCAACTGATTCCTCCAAACTATTCATTTGTTGGTGTTTTGGAAATGTTAATGACGCTTGTAAATAATGTCCTTAATCTCTAAGTCTGGAATCAGGTGCCACTAGAAAAATATTACTTTAGACGTGAAGAATTGCAGGTGAAATATTATAATTATTATGAGAGAGAGAGAGAGAGAGAGAGAGAGAGAGAGAGAGAGAGAGAGAGAGAGAGAGAGAGAGAGAGAGAGAGAGAGGCCTATTATATTTTGCTTTATGATAAGAAGTCCCTATTCACTTCTGATTACAAAAAGTAGTCCTCTTTTATTTATGATTACGAGAAAGTCCCTCTTTCTAAATGATTACAAAAGTAAAATATATTACAAAATGATAAAAAAAAAGTTCACCTTTATTATACTGTTTACAAATAAGTCCACCTTTATTATTGTTTACAAAAAGAGTTCCCCTTTATTAATTATTACAAAAAAGTCCTCCAATATTACTGTTTACAAAAAAGTCCCCCTATATTAATTATTACAAAAAAGTACCCCTATATTATCAATTACAAAAAAAGTACCCCTATATCAATTATTAAAAAAAAGTCCCTTTATATTAATTATTACAAAAGAGTTCCCCATATTATTAATTATTATAAAAGAGTCCCCTTATATTAATCATTACAAGAAAGTCCCCCTATATCAATTATTACAAAAAAGTCCCCCTATATTATTGATTACAAAAAAGTCCCCCTATAGTATTGATTACATAAAAAAGTCCCCCTATATCAATTATTACAAAAGAGTCCCCCTATATTATTGATTACAAAAAAAGTCCCCCTATATCAATCAATACAAAAAAGTCCCCCTATATCAATTATTTCAAAAAAGTTCCCCTATATAATTATTATTGATTACAAAAAAGTAAGTCCCCTTCCGAACACGACCAGACGGAGCGCAGCACTTCATGTACAACTCTGAGCAGATGTACAAGAGGGATGGGGCCGAGGCAGCTGTAGTCAAGTATCGCACCGCACTGCAGAAGATGAGGCCCAAGTTGGTCAGTCTGGCAGCACAAACCAGAGTCGTCTTCAAGTTGCTGGATCACCTCTTGGTTAGTTAGTCAGTTTACATATATTTTTCGTATTATTATTATTATTATTATTATTATTATTATTATTATTATTATTATCATTATTATTATTATTATTATTATTATTATTATTATTATTATTATTATTATTATTATTATTATTATTATTATTATTGGGTTAGTCTTCCATTTATGTTTCCTTATTCAAGGGAATAGTATACCAATTAAATGTATATCTATTTTTTTTTTAGTCATGTAATATCAGTCTACCATTATTCATGCATCATCTGTTGCACCACAAGCATATAATCAATACCCCATTTAATCGATTGTTTATTTATTTGCGTCCCTCTCCAAACAAACACGCAGCGTAGTGACGTCTCCCATCATCCCGATCGTCCCCATCCACTCAACGACGACACCAACTTCCACCTCAACAACCGAGTGGCGAGGGAGGTGTTGACGGGGAGTGGTGTAGTGGTGTGGGACAGTACACTACCCCTCTCACACCTCTATGCCAAGAAATGCCTCACACGGAACATAAACACCCCCCCTCGATACTATTGGAAGTGTAAAGACGATAATCATGTGGGTTTTATCCTATCTGATCAATACGCCAACATGATTGTCAATGATTACTGTAATGCCTACCTGGATCTTGGTGTCGAATATTGTGGTCAGTAGCATATACATGAAAATAATATACCCAGTACTGAATATATAGACTGTTGATGTAATATGATTAAATTTAGCACATGTATACTAACTTTTAACACAGGCTCGGTAAATCATTGTCTTATATTATAGGCTGTATGGTAAAGATTATCAAAAGCCTGGGAAAACATGTGGTGGTGTAAAGTGAAATGATGGGTAATGAATGAATGAATAAAAACAGAAGCCTAGGAAAGCATGTGGTGGTGATCTTCAATGAGGAACTGAGTGTTAAAATAATGAAACGTTGGTTACAAGTATTTATTCATTGTATATCGAGGGTTTACAGTACATAATATATATACAGATTATAAAGCCAGTTTGGTTGGTACTGACTCCCATCACATGTACACTCGCAATCCAAAATTTGTATCCAGGTCTTGTTGAAGTTTCGATTTATTTGACATACTAGTGAACAAATTACAAGCTTATCCTGTTTCAATCTTTCTTGGGCTATCTTAATATTCGATCAGGCAATTCGAAACAAGCCTGGATACATATTTTGGATTGCGAGTGTACGTAGTGTACACCAAAACAACACTTGACGAACGGCACTGAGATCGGTAACAAAAATATATACAATGTCATGTAATATTAGAATTGATATTGAAACTGCCCTAAATACGTAATCTATAGATCTTGGTGTAGGGTACTGGTGATGTGAAATTGTTATATGATTTAGTTAGTGTTTATAGTTTGTGCAAATACTGTAATATTAGAATGGTTATTGAAACTGCCCTAAATACGTAAACTATAGATCTTGGTGTGAGGTACTGGCCAGGGATGTGAAATTTTTATATGATTTAGTTAGTGTTTATAGTTAGTGAAGATATACTCACATTGGGCTCCAGTTGACGAAAGGAGGAGCTCTGCATCCCTATAGAAAAAGAGAGAGTGAAAAGAGCTCTAGGTGACTGCAGTAATATAATATGCTGAACAAAAACATATGAATAATTTTTGTAACATGTCATAGTGGAATGAATCGAAATCTCATTATTACACCAGAAGTGAATCATTAATGTTACAACCTCCATACCGTGAACACCATTGTGAAAATAATTGGAAAAGTTCTATTCGCTGAACACGGGACTGAAAACAATACAATTGCCCGATAAACGAAGAGGGAATTGAATGCATGAAATTAACCAAATGTAATAGAAAAGAGTTCAGTATAAAAAAAAATAAAAGCCGATTCTAAGGCAGTAAAGTACAGCCACAATCAAATAACCACCGACACTTTCCTTCCATCGTGCAAATAAATCAGTATCAAATCAAAATATAATCATACAACACTAACTTAACGTCAACTCAACCCCCTCATTTATTATTATTATTATGAGGTGCTGCAAAATCATACACGTGTTGTTCTTTACTACCAAGCTATTAAATTTTTACTACGATGGAAGGAAAGTGTTGGTGGATATTTGATTTTGGCTGTACGATACAACACACAGTTATAATATCATTGCCAAACTTTACTACTGACGACGCTGATCTCACACTAACAGGCTGTGTATATAATAATTACGTCCTGTATTTTGGGTCTCAGTTGACGTGACACCAGATAATAATAATAATAATAATAATAATAATAATAATAATAATAATAATAATAATATACTGTACTTCCTTGGCCATACATACATACATATATATAATTTTTATGTATTGGACATCATCTATTATGTGTGTGCATGTGGATGAATTTCAGAGCAACTATAATTCACCAATAACATGTAAATAAACTCTGTAAACAAAAGCATGATAACCTACACACAAAACCATCTGACTAAATTATTGACATCCAGAGGCTAAATTTTAACCCATTGCATCTAACTCACGAATATCAACTTAGATAAAAACAAAACATGCTCTCAGTAAGTATCGTATGCAAGAACAATAAGTGGTGTATACGATGTTATGGTATATACAGCCATAATCAAATAACCACCGACACTTTCCTTCCATCGTGCAAATAAATCGGCATCATATCAAAATATAATCATTCAACACTTTACGTCAACTCAATTCCCTCATTTACTATTATTATGAGCAGCTGCAAAATCATACACGTGTTGTTATTTATTACCAAGATATTTACTACGATGGAGGGAAAGTGTCGGTGGATATTTGATTGTGGCTGTACCTGCACGATGACGAACCCATGGACACACTACATAGCCATCGTATCGGGACTACACCATCGTCAGTACCATGAATGTTCTTGTCTACTGCACTTTAACTAACGCCAGACGGACGAATGCAACTTTACAGAAAATATTTATACATTTATATTTATATTAGCCACAAAATCAGTGGACATGTTCTTCAGACTTGAATAAAATCGTCTTACCTTAACTAGACTAATTTATTATTCCCCAGAGAGAGAGAGAGAGAGAGAGAGAGAGAGAGAGAGAGAGAGAGAGAGAGAGTTACTTTGAATGTAAACTATTATTATTGGTCCCAAGAATTCGTACGCATACTCTTTGTTGTTTTCGAGGATTTACAAACATATAGAAAATGTAAAAGATTCGTACGTAACTGCAGTAAAACATTCTTATTTGGTCTGGCAATCACCGAGTCACTTAATTAATTGGTAAACCATTCATTGCAGTACTTTCAGAATAATGACCTCTTTTTTTTTCATATAGCCTGTGTATGAATTCCTGTGACCAACTAGTGTATAAAGTTTGGGTTTTTGTTTATGAAGGCGTGAGGTTCTGTGATTCTCATGTAAAAAATTTTAGTACCATCCCCACCTTGGTATAATAATAAAAAAAATAATAAATAAAATGGGTAAATGATTAAATAAATAGATAAATAAATATGTGTGTATGTATATATGTTTGTATGTATGTATGTATGTAAATATATAATTATTATGTATGTATGTAAGTGGGTAAGTAAGTAAGTAGGTAAGTAAGTAGGTCATTAAGTAGTAAGGGAAGTAGAACATTAAGTAAGTAAGTAGGTAAGTAAGCCATCGTCACCACAACAAAGATCGAAATTCGTAGCAATACTAAAAAAAAAAAAAAAAAAAAAAAAAAAAAAAAAAAAAAAAAACTTATCTCTCCCCATTGTTGCCTATGATTACTTGCTGCCTCTCTGACTCCATCCAAGGCAAGTTTTTATACGCCAGTGTCAACCCGTAGGTGGTAATATCGTGCATCTGACAACCACCCACCCAGCCAGCCAGCCAGCCAGTCCCAGTGTGTGTGTGTGTTAATATTTAATTGTGCTATGGGTGTGTATCTATGGAAACGTGTGTGTGTGTCATGGGTTATACAATTGGAACATATGTGTGTGTGTGTGTGTGTTGTATAGTTGGAACATGTGTGTGTGAGTGTTTGTGCTATTATGTATGTATGTGTGTGCTTGTGTGTATGAGTTCCTGTGTGTGTGTGTGTGTGTGTGTATGGATTCGTGTGTGTGTGTGTGTGTATGAGTTCTTGTGTGTATGTGTGTACGAGGCCAAAAGCTTGTACCGCCCCAAGGCCCTTTCTTTCTCCAACGTGATCGCCAATTACACTCACAATTACGATACCTGTGAAAATTGGGTCACTGCATATCGACTACACCGACTCTGTTGATGGATAATAGAGGCGTGGTACTCCTTTTGTTATAATATGGTGTACTGAGGGAGCTTTGTTGTTGTCGAGGTGGCTGGCAGGAGGGGGTCGGGTGAGGCGTGTCTTTTTGGGCGGGAAAATCGAGTGACGTCACGGTTTGTTTACATTATTTTGGGCGGGAAAATCGAGTGACGTCACGGATTGTTTACATTATTTTAGGCCGGAAAATCGAGTGACGTCACGGTTTGTTTACATTATTTTAGGCGGGAAAATCGAGTGACGTCACAGATTGTTTACATTATTTTAGGCGGGAAAATCGAGTGACGTCACGGATTGTTTACATTATTTTAGGCTGGAAAATCGAGTGACGTCACGGTTTGTTTACATTATTGGGTTCTCATTTGAACAGCATTTTGCCGGCCTTCACTTTTGACTACATTTGTTGCTGTTTATTTTATTTATTTTTTTTAAAGATGTTATTCTTCTCTTCCTTCTTCTGTTTCTTCTCTTCGTACATGCATAATCATTATCCTCACATTAAGATCTTTTTAATATAATGTGAGGGAAGGTATTATCGTACGTTCCTTCTGGTGTTCTCTGGTTCTTGAATGTCGTACAATTCACTTACACATACAAACCACTACATGTAAACATTCACAGACTGTACATTCTAAAGCACCAACCACATATATACATACAGTCGCGGTCAAATATAATCATCCATATAGGGGAAACTCACGTAAGAGTTTGACAGTTTCCCTCTGTTCCTTAGCTGATAAACTTTCCAATACATAGGTAAACTACCATCTTTTAATTTACTACAAGCAGCTATGCACTACTTAAAACAATAATATTATATGTGAACGTGAAAACATTAGACAGTAAATTGTTTGAGATACCCATATGTGGATGATTATTATTGACCGCGACTGTACATACCGTACATATATACATAATACTCTCTCACATACACACAAACACACACACACACTCACACATTCAAGCTATAATGTGAAGATTATAGGTTATAGTCAAGACAATTGTGGGTTGGGCAATGACCGTGACTAATACGATAATTCTATTTGTTGTGCGTGGAGTCATC
>JAWQEG010002261.1:150000-157500 GCA_033782935.1 Petrolisthes cinctipes
CTATGTAACTATCTATCTCTAACTATCTAGTCACATATGCACGATACACGTGTAGCCAGCCATATATATATATATATATATATATATATATATATATATATATATATATATATATATATATATATATATATATATATATATATATATATAGAGAGAGAGAGAGAGAGAGAGAGAGAGAGAGAGGGAGAGTGAAAGAGTGAGAGAGGGAGAGAGGGAGAGAGAGAGAGGAATGCTTGGCCCCATTTGACCTGGCTGAGTTGAGGCGACACCTGAGGGAGGCTGGAGGGTGCGTGGGACCTTCCGCTTGCGTAAGATAGGCCAGAAGGCACACAGGCAGGGGGAGGGGTAGGCAGGTGGGCAATGAGTGGGGTAGGCAAGCATAGGGGTAGGCACTAGGCAGGCAGGGCGATAGGGAGGGAGTGAGGGAGGGTATCATTCGGAGTTGTGTTTGGTTCCCAGCAGGGCTCTTCTTACTTTTACTACTATCATCATTAATATGATTTTTGTTACCATTATTATTACAGTTACTATCTCTGACTGCGAACACTGTCACTACTGCTTCTAATATCTCGAACTACGACTACTAGTACTGATACATATGCTATTGGTATTACGGATATTACTGTGTGACTCAACCAAACTTTATCACAGAACCATACTTACTTGTTTTAAGGCACAGAGAGAGAGAGAGAGAGAGAGAGAGAGAGAGAGAGAGAGAGAGAGAGACGGTACCACATCCATACCACACAGTAACTCCTGATCTACTAAATAAACACGTCAAAACTGTTTCTAATACTGCTGAAAATGACTCCTGTAGTAAATGATTTCGTTTGTTGAATTGCTGTGTTGAGAATTAATCAATGTTGGCTTGTTAGTATTTTCCTACCACATTGTTATTATTATTATTGTTATTAATTTTTACTTTGGGATGTCTTACTCGCATATTGGAAGTTCCTATCACTGAGAGGTTAAGAGAGGAGGGAGAGTTGGTTAGAATTTTACTCTTGACACCACCACAACCATCACCACCACACATATATCCTTCCATCTGTCTAGCTATCTGTCTGAGTAACTGTTTAATATCATCACCACCACCACCAAAAACAACAAACGCAGAACACCAACAAATGAATATGAAGAATTAAGAGCAAAATTTCACATCAAGCCAAAATTGGGATGTGGAGATGATGGCTGCTTGGGATTCAGATCAAGTTCTTCCCAGGTCACGAAAGCACCATATGAGGCGAGAGAACATCCCCCGTCACACTACATGGTCTCCTCCCCGTCACGGCTCTAGAGGGCAGTAGTGTGGCCAGGTATGAGTCATTCAGAGCACACTAGCACTCGCATTTTATTTTATAGTTACCTGTCCTTTTTTTCTACATCTTTGAAACCCTTCCTTGATAAGAGGGTGTAATGAATATCTAGCTTGTTTAACGACTCAGTAATGTGAGTTTATCGTTAGTTTGTGTACTCTGTAGAACACCAGAATCGTGGCATTTTCATTGCCCTCATTATCTTTCTTGTTGTTCACGAAAATACAAATCCTCAACAAGTTTGTTTATCTGTGAGTCATGAAACAGATGCCAAATTATAACCACCTGTATCAATTCCAGAGTGAGAATGAGGAGTATCACTCTGGCTTACTGTAAGGTTCATATTCCTAATCAAACTAGAGGTGACACAGTGAGGATCGAAAGTTCATTTGTCATCCCAACTTTTATTATTATATTACCAAATTGGGACATATTCGTACACAACAAAAACTTCATAAAAAATCAATGTATTCACTATACACGTTTATTTATTACATACTGCAGTACAATACAGTTGACTTAGGTTTAAAATATAGATGGTGTGTCATATACTATACTGTAGAGAGGATGTGAGTAGCAGGACCTAAAGAAACTGTAGTGAAAATGTAGGATATCAGTAAGGGCTCCTCTTTCCCCATCTCCTCCGGCTCCTCCTCCATCTTCCACCACAAACATCTCATGTGAGAATTATATTATTTATAATTAAGAAGAAAGGCTTATCAGGGTAACACCTGTAAACAGTATACTATATACAAACTCTAGTGTTTCCTGGATGTTATCATCAAAAGTATGAATGCTTTTAAATAATACAGGAAACTAACCTTCGTCTCTTCAAATATTCTTCTAAACACTTCTTCTATTCTTCTAAACTCTCCAAGGAGCATTTCTTCAGGGAGCATTTATAGACTCTTCACACGTTCAAGCTCTCTACAAAGACGTTTAGCAGAAATCCTTCAAGAGCTCGTCTGACCCTTAAGATTTCTCATGGGTAAACTTTAAAACTCTTTGGAAACATCCCAGAAGCATTCGTTAGACTCTACACATTAACTCTAAAACTATTATTGTTATTTTTTGCTGCATTCACTTAAATCAAGCTCTAAACATCTTTATTACAATAGTCTGAAAACCCATCCTGGTTTTCAACTGTCCAAGGAAAATCAAAACCGAAATCGTTGCAAAGATTAATAAAAAGCATTCATTCCACCATTCGCATGAGACGGAACTCTAAGAATATCAAACTTTGACCATAAATCACTGCCATTTTCCAAAAAGCATTCATTTCACCAATCAGATGAAACAAAACTTATATGAAATAAAAACTCTCACACAAAAAAAAACCTCTTCAACCTTACAAAAATATAATATCAGCATAAGCCTCGACAATAATAATAATAATAATAATAATAATAATAATAATAATAAATATAATAAAAAAGAATCTTCACCGAAATTCCAGTATCATTCGATTCATCTTCGGTTCCCTTTTGGTGAGTTCGGAGTCTGCAACTACGAGAGTATAATCATATAACTTATCAGTGAGATCCATCTGTAGCCGAGTACCCAGCAGGCGCCTTACTGTAGGAGATGTCTGCCATGTAGCCCGAGTTGCCGTCCACGTAGTAAGTCACTGTCTGGAGTCGACCATCTGGGAGGAGGACAGAGTAGGACCCCCTGGTTTGTCCATCCTGTCGTGTCTCCTTGTGGCCGAAGTCGCTCCCGGTGTGGGTGTCCTGTACCG
This sequence comes from Petrolisthes cinctipes, assembly GCA_033782935.1. Taxonomy (NCBI): domain Eukaryota; kingdom Metazoa; phylum Arthropoda; class Malacostraca; order Decapoda; family Porcellanidae; genus Petrolisthes; species Petrolisthes cinctipes. The sequence continues at coordinate 153,055 of JAWQEG010002261.1, forward strand.
TCCACCCGAAGTTGTACCCCTGGGCCAGATCCTGTTGGTGTTTTGATGAGGAAAAGATGAGTATAGGAGGAGGAAGAGGAGGGGGGAGGTTAATAATAATCTATGGTCGGGGAATATACCTGTACATAGAATAAATATAAAGTCCCCCTTCCTCTCTCTCTCTCTCTCTCTCTCTCTCTCTCTCTCTCTCTCTCTCTCTCTCTCTCTCATTCCCACGTCCCCTCCTCCCCTCCTGCCTCCCTCCCTTCCTTTCCCTTTCCTTTCACTCACTCTCACAGTACACAACAGCAATTATTAACCTACTAAATTATGCCACCAACATCTTTTCCTGTCCACTCTCTCACTTTCATTATCACCTGCCATTTGCTTTGGTCTCCCTCCCTACCTTTCCCTTCTCTCTCTCTCTCTCTCTCTCTCTCTCTTTATGCAATCATCTAATAATCTCTCTCTCTCTCTCTCTCTCTCTCTCTCTCTCTCTCTTACCTTGAGTGTTGCATGGGGGTGGTGGGGTTGGTGGGTGGGGGTGACGGAAGGTGTGTGTGGTCTACCTGCCTTCACGAACAAAGAGTTGTGGCTTTGCTGGTTTGGATGGCTTGGTGTGGCTTGATGACCGAGGTGGTTTGTGGCTGTGGATTTGTGGCTGTGGTGGCTTGGTTGGCTGTGGTGGCTTGGTGTGGCTTTATGACCGAGGTGGCTTGTGGTTGTGGCTTTGTGGCTGTGGTGGCTTGGTTGGCTGTGGTGGCTTGGTGTGGCTTTATGACCGAGGTGGCTTGTGGTTGTGGCTTTGTGGCTGTGGTGGCTTGGTGTGGCTTTATGGCTGTGGTGGCTTATGGTTGTGGCTTTGTGGCTGTGGTGGCTTGGGTGGTTTAAAGTAGGCTGTTGTCCGAAGTGGCTTAGAGTGGCTTGTTGGCCGAAATGGCTTGGTTTACTTCCTAAGGCTTTGTGGCTGAGCTGGCTTGGGTGTCTTAGTGGTGCTTCGTGGTGGCTTAGTGTGGCTTGGTGGTGGCTGAGCTGGCTTGGGTGTCTTATTGGTGTTTCGTGGTGGCTTAGTGTGGCTTGGTGGTGGCCGAGTTGGCTTTGGTGGCTTAGTGGAGCTTGGTGGTGGCTGAGAGGTCCTGGCTGGCTGAGTGTGGCTTGGTGGTGGCTTAGTGTGGCTTGATTGTGGCTGAGATGGCTTGGCTGGCTTAGGGAGGCATGTTGAGTTAAGTGATTTGGTGAAGTGTGCTGGCTGAAGTGGCTTTTGTGGCTTGCTGAGGCTTGCCGACTGAAATGGCCTGGTAAAACTGACTGGCTTAAGGGGCTTGGTGTTGCTTGGCGACTGAAGTGGCTTGGTAAGAGTGACTGGCTTTGTGGGCTTGGTGTGGCTTGATGACTGAAAGGGCTTGGTGTGGCTTGATGGCTGAGGGGGCCTGGTGTGGCTTGATGGCTGAAGGGGCCTGGTGTGGCTTGATGGCTGAAGGGGCCTGGTGTGGCTTGATGGCTGAAGGGGCCTGGTGTGGCTTGATGGCTGAGGGGGCCTGGTGTGGCTTGATGATTGAAGTGGCTTGGTGTGGCTTGATGACTGAGGGGGCTTGGTGTGGCTTGGTGGCTGAAGGGGCCTGGTGTGGCTTGATGACTGAAGTGGCTGAAGGGGCTTGGTGTGACTTGATGGCTGAGAGGGCCTGGTATGGCTTGATGGCTGAGGGGGCTTAGTGTGGCTTGATGACTGAAGTGGCTTTGTGGGATTGGTGTGGCTTGATGGCTGAGGGGGCCTGGTGTGGCTTGATGGCTGAGGGGGCCTGGTGTGGCTTGATGGCTGAAGGGGCTTGGTGTGGCTTGATGGCTGAAGGGGCTTGGTGTGACTTGGTGATGGAAGTGCCTAGGAAAAACTTGCTGGCTTACGTGGGTTTTTTGACCTGGAGAAGCATGGGGTCTGAATTGGGCTGACTGGCTTGGTGAAAAGTGGAGCCTGAACTGGCTTGGTGAGCTGGGATGGATGAAAATACTCTCTGAGGGGCCTTTGTGAAGGGACTGGCTTAGAGGGAAGATGTTGGGCTGGCTTGGGTCGTGGTGGCTTGGAAACTCCCCCAAGCTGATGTGGCTGAAGGTGGCTTTCTTACGGTTGAAGTGCTCGGGATGGCTTTCTGGGGTGGGTTGGCTTAAGCGCTTGACCACTGATGCTGACTGGCTTGAGAGGTGGCTTGGCGAGTCTATGTGATGGTGGTGGTGTGGGTTATGAGGACTGTGTGGCTCATTGAACTGGCTTGAACGGCTGAGTTGGTTAAAGTTGGCTCTGTGGAGGGAGTGTTCTGGTTGGCTGTCTGGGGTGGGATGGCTGATTTTCTTGGGTGAGGGAGTGTTGGTGAAGTGGCTTAATGGTGTGGCTTTCCTGGGTGAGGGAGTGATGCTGAAATGGCTTAATGGTGTGGCTTGCTTGGGTGAGGGAGTGATGCTGAAGTGGTTGACTGGTGTGGCTTTCTCAAGGAAGATGCCTGACGGGTCGTGTGGGTTTCTCTGGCCGAAGTGGAGTGACGGTGGGGCTTTAGGTGTGACAAAGATACCGGATGTCTGGCTTGGCGTGGCTGAGTGGCTGAAGGGACCACCAAGTACAGGGCTTTGTGTGGGTGAACTCTGGAAGGGACTGGCTTGGCTTGGTGTGGTGGGTGTTGCCTGGACAATTGAAACAGAGGCTGGACTCGGTGTACCTGGGTTAATGGGGCTTGGTGTGTGTGTCTCCCCGACGTCCAATCTTGACAACACTTGACGGATGGCCTGGTAGCGTTTTCTGGATGTTAGTGGACTCGTGGTTGTTACTCTCCTCCTTCTGGGCACGATTCTTTTCCTTGATGTCACTCTCAGACTCCTTGCCGTCGATGGTCTTCTTCCTGTAGTGACATGCCCTGAAGTCAAGGGATCCACAGTAGTCAAAGGATCCTGAAGATTCACACGGGCTCCTTGTTTGGGCGCTTCGGTGACGATAATCCGAGATCCAGACTTTTTGATGATTGGTGGAGGATGAGTGGACTTTTTCCCACCAACATCCCTGCGCGCTGACGACGACACGAAGGGCCGCTTTGAAATTAGTTTGCGAACAACAAAGGATGGAGGTTTGTACTCCCGGGCCAGCGATGAGAGGGTCAGGTAGCTGGACTCTGTGGTGGTGGGGTCGTAACCAAAGAACGGGTCCACCACGGGGTCAGGAGTAGCTTCAGGGTCTGGGTCAGCTTTAGGATGAGGCTTGGCAACAGCAGCAGGGTCAGCATCGGCGTCTGGAGCAGCGACTGGGGTAGGATCTGCTTCGGCTTCAGGCAAAGCATCAGGAACGGCGGCAGGGTCAGGTACAGCAAGAGCGTGGGAGAGGGAGAAGTCGGTGAGGGAGAGGGAGAGGAAGAGGAGGATGCACTTGAGGGCCGAGAGAGCCTGGGAACGAAGGATAAAAATGAAAGTACAGTATAGGGATATAAACACAGATTGTTCAAGATTGCGTCAAGGTATTACAAACAAATTATCACAACATAAAAAAATAATTATAATATCTTGTTTGTTTGCATGATCTCGTATACTTTGCGTGTTTCAATAATACGATTTTCACGATGTCTGAATACAGGTTGTTGTGGTCACTTTAGGAAGGTTAAAAGTGATACGAGTAGAGAGGAGAGGACGAAGTAAATAAGAAAGTTAAGGAAGGGAAAGGTAAGAGAAAAGGAAGGAGGGGAAGGTAAAAGTGAGAGAGAGAGAGAGAGAGAGAGAGAGAGAGAGAGAGAGAGAGAGAGAGAGAAAGAGTGATGGTGAATGACGTACCTTCATTGTGAGACTGATGCTACAAGACTGACACGATCCCAGTGGTAGTCATCTCTTTATATACCATCTCTCTCTCTCTCTCTCTCTCTCTCTCTCTCTCTCTCTCAGTTGCTTCCCACCTACCATCTTACCTATTTATTTCATTGGTTAGTCCTAATTTTTTATCCAATTTACATTTATCCTTACTTTTTTTTGTTCCACATTAGACTAGATTTATCCTTCCTTCTTTATCGCTCTTATAAATTCTTTCGTCCAGTTCCATTTTATTTTCACTTTCTTTATCCAATTTCCCAGTTTTCTATGTATGTTTTTTTTATAAGGGTTTCAATATTCTTTCATTTTTCTTTTGTTTTGTTCGTTCTCAATCTCTCTTTCTCTCAAGTCATTATATATTTTTTCTATTTCCTTCTACTTTTTCTCACGTCCACATTCTCTACCTATCATAAATTCTCTCTTCTTACATCTTCCTTAACTAAATCCTTCCTTCCTTGCCGTCATCCATAATTCCTTTCCTATACACTTTCCATCCACTCTTCTCTCCTTCTTCTTCTATCTGTTTACTCATCTATCCATACGTACAAACATACATACATACATACATGGTCCCTACCTTCCTCTCGTTTTACACTTCAGCTTACCATTTACATTTTCATTCTATTCCCCTTT